>JASDQU010097601.1:0-21519 GCA_032191745.1 Picea mariana | reverse complement strand
CAGATCTGCATATGTGTATTTGACTGATATAATCCTCTTCTTTCCTCATTCTTTCGTTAATTTCTCAAATGGTTAAAATATTCATGCAAGTTAAAACTCAACCATAATCATAAAAGATCCTGCATCGGATCAAGGGGTGAAGACACAGACTTAGAAGAATTTGTGGATGGAATGGAGGGGGAAACTGTTGCTTTTCTTTTGTCTTACACAGGTTGTGGGATATTAGTTTTTAACCTTTTTCTAGAGTGCGAGGACTGTACTAGTGAAACAGCAGGATCAATTTAAACATTGGGATTAATTGGTGGTGGTAAAGGTAAGGACACAGGGGTCCATCCACGGTGGTGGGAGACAGGTTGGTGGACAATTTCTTGCCAACTGTCATTAGCGGGGACTTTGAGCTACAAAGACACATGTGGAGGAATGTGAATTCCATAAATATTTTGAGGAGGCTGAAAAGAGGGTATGTCAAGTCAGGGATGCAAGATACCATGGCCAACCAAATTAAAAAACCCAGCTTGAAACAGTTGGTTCAAATATTTTGGATCAGCATCGAAATGAATAGAAAATCGAGGCCTTTTATGGCTCGCTTTCAGTTACCTCTGCCTTTGTTATTTCGGCCATTGTTGCCTCTACTGAAAAAACTCATCCTATAGAAATAATTAGCCAGTCATGAAATTCTTAATAACCCATACATGAGACTCTGCTTACATAAATCAAAATTTGTCTCTAGAATTTTCTTACAAGACACATGCAATTCATCCATAACATGTCATTTATTAATTGGCATGTGAACAAGGAATTGATAGGGTTGATGGGAAATATGGAGGGCTTGTATTTAGAAAAAAATCATATCATGGAGGGGAAGGAATATATGAATATTGTTAAAACAATTAATAAAACAATCAGCTGTGTATCTAAACATATCCATAACATTAGTCCTCAAACCTTGCCATATCAACTTCCCTTCATTTCCACACAAACTCTTCTTCAAAACACATATCACGGAACATGGAATGAATAAGTGAAATTGGGATCGTGAAGGGGGTGTATTTAGCGAAAAATGATATCATGGAGGGGGAACTCTTACGGATATTGTTCAAATGATATATCAAACATACCATCTTTGATGTAAAATTTCAATCAAAATATCTTACTATTTAAGAATTTAAAGTTTAAACCATACTAGGTTTCCAAAACAACAACCCAAAATTGGTGCTTTCTTCAGAAAACCACTCACTTGGCTTAGAAATTGTATTACATAGTTACCAATTTATTCCCAAGATTTTAAAAAATAACAATAATGCATGTATATAACAAATTTGAAAATAAACAACATCATAATCGCCACAGGAAGTACAACAACAGTCTTGAAGTGGACAGGCTACAACCATAATATCAACATTAGCAAAGTTCTTAAAACCCACAGGGTCTCGTGAAGTTCCCCAAAATAAATCTATGTATATAACCATAATTCAATTGAACCACAATTTACCAAACTTCCCCATCCTATTTCATTCTGGTTCATATACTTTATTCGAGCATCATACAACTTATACACAGG
The DNA here is from genome assembly GCA_032191745.1 of Picea mariana. Lineage (NCBI taxonomy): Eukaryota > Viridiplantae > Streptophyta > Pinopsida > Pinales > Pinaceae > Picea > Picea mariana. The sequence continues at coordinate 19,958 of JASDQU010097601.1, read as the reverse complement.
TGCTTTTCGTAATTACAATAAAACATGGCAAGTTTATATTTTAACAATAATTCGCAACATTGTTATTGACCTCATGAGCTTCACATGGACAAACTGTAACTTCAAGCAAAATAAGTGAACCCAACACTTCCTCCATACTTTCATAGCAAGTATCCAATCAAAACATGTGCCCAGACAAAAGAGCATGAACAATGATTTCATCAAATTATGAGTAAGAAACGCCTTCACAATAATGCATAGGGTTTAATATGCAACAATGACAATAAGTGGTCGAATATAGAGGGATAACAACCTGAGATTTTGGCCAGAACAAAGCATAAAAGGTTTATTTCAACACAGTGTTCCACATTAATACTCACGGAGTCGAGTTATTGCATAAGCGTATTAGCCACGAAGACCAACGGTATTAACATATAGGTGGGGTGTTCACAAAAACCCACAAGTAAGAGGTGGAGAGAACCCATTCTAGAACAAGGAAGAAAACCCAAAACAAAGAACCAGAGGCAAGGCAGGCCCGGGAGTTTCCCCAACTATAATATTTTTCATATCAAAGTTGCGAATAGCTACACACAGTAAAAGCCACCCAAGACTCTTTCAATGTCAATGGCATCAAAACAACCAACACAGGAAACCAAAATTTGTAAATAACTAATACACAGTTTGAATCCATCATAACAGCTTTGGAAATGCATAGACCGTGATAAAACAAGAGCCAACTATTGATTTAAAGAGCAGAGTGAATGGTCATGGATGGAAAATCAAGAAAACCCCATACTTGTGTAAAATATTGCTTAAGGAGAAATGACCAGGTTGTATACCTCCTCCATGACCAAGCAAAGCGGAGTAGCAGCAACCAACAAAGAAAAATGAAAGAATAACTAGGGTGGTGGGCTCGAGGTGAGTTTGAGTGACGTGCATTTACTACACGTTGCTTCTCCCTTCACATTTTCATTCATGGCTAGTACGAGCAGGCCCACTATTCAACTCATCAACCATTAATATTCAAAATAACTTAATGCATTTCGATTATACCATAGTTTTCCAATATTCCAACTTTGCAAATGCGCCAACCCTTACCACTATCCCCATTTCACATATGAAAACTTGCTAGTAATACAACCAATCCTTCAATTAAACCAATGTGCACGAAAATTATAGCAAGGGTCGAGGTGATCACCCATATAAACCATATACAATATCAAAATTAAAACTGGAGTGTAAATCCTTTACCCATTTAAAAGTAGCATAATCATACTTTGCGAGAGATAATCAAGACAACATCATTCCTTGTTTTAATCACTTTTCCCACAACATCTTATCATAAGCATTTTAACCACGATTTGAAGCAAATGAGTTGTAGAGATTGTGTCGCAACCAAGGCATAGGAAAACGAGATATAAGTGTCACTTCTTTGTCATAGTCACATAAGTCACACAAGGGGTCCCACCTATTAGTATATTATTATATATAATTAAATAATAAGGTGTTTGCAATCATTTGCAAGTAGGTACCCTATGTTTCACTTTTGAGCATCAACACACCGATGTTGTCATGCCCAACTGTATCGTTCCTAGTTCCTTTATGTCAAGAACCTCCCATTCTTCATCCTTCATGGCAGTCGACTTCTTTTTTACTACACCCAATGGTAAGAATAGATCCTTCTTATATAAATAATATTCCATTTGCATCTTCCATAACTGGTATTTTTGGTTGTTAAATTTCTCGACCCTAATCTTTCAATCTTCCTCCATTTCTCCCACTCGAACCAAGAACCCTCTTTCCTGTGAGTTACCTTTCGTTATGATACTAGTTGTTATAAAAACAAGATCACATAGCAATAAATTAAAAAAAAAATGCAGAAATCAAACACAAAAGATACAAAATACAATAGAGACACAGATATACGTGGTTCACCCAGTGTGGGCTACATCCACCAGAGAAATTTCCAGGTCCTTCCTTTTTATTATCCAACAAATGAAGGGATACAAACTACAACACACTCGTTGTAACATACTCATATTTATCTCATAGTCTCCTCTCTCAGAATACAATATTCGCAATGATACAAAGTTGCAATACAATTCCCTCATAAAAGAGGGTTGCCTTCTAGGGAAAAAAACCATAACATAACTTCTACCATCAGATCTGTGACCTTATAATGAACGATACAGATTTACTATGAAATTACAGTATACACTTACAAGGAAAAAATTCCTTCGGGGGCTTCGCCCTCGAACCCTTGCATGGAGGGTTGTACAGTCTTCCAAGGTGTATAGTCTTCATGGGGTATAAACATAGCTGAAAAAAAATACCTATGAATCAGAAAGATAATCAGGCTCCACAACTAACATGAGAGATAGATAGATCTAGTTGAGCTTCTAGGTTACGTTTTTGTTTGTGTGCACGTGCGCATTCTTGACATTGTGTGTGTGTGTGCGCGCGCGTGTGCATTCTCGAGGTTGTGTGTGTGTGTGTGGGGGTGCGCACGCACGCACGCGTGCATGTGCACGTATGTGCACACACACAAACTCGAGGTTGTGTGCATGTGTGTGTGTGTGTGTGTATTTATGTGTGTGTGTGCACCCGTGTGCACACACGTACACGTGCACATGTGCTTTTGTGTGCTTGTGTGTGTGTGTGTGTGTGTGTGTGTGTGTGTGTGTGCGCGCGCGCGCACGCGCGCGAGTGTGTGTGTATGTGTGTGCATGTATGCGCGAGTGTGTGTGTGTGTGTGTGTGTTTGTGTGAGAGAGAGAGAGAGAGATACTCAAACTATTCATATGGGATTACATATTCAACTCAACAGAGGATCAATAAAGATTTACAATGTGAGGGCCACAATTCTGGGGAAATGCAACTTCAACTAACTTTAGGTGGCATTCTAGTTCAATCCTATTCAAGAATGCAACCACACAATGGCACTGTGGATCAATATGTCATGTTTTCCCATTAAGTTTTTGGGGCCTCCAATCTTCAATATCATCATCTAAAACTTGGGGACCTACCTCAAAACATTTTAAAAACGACAAAGTGAAAAAATACTCCAATAGTTGTTATTTTTGTGAAGATGAACATTTCACTAGGTTTACCATATGTTATCAATATCAAGGTGAGAGAAAATCATTTTATGCAAACCCTAGACTATAGGAATGTGTCATATCAACTCATCCACTATCACTCACATTGCCACCTAAAGATCACCTACCAACATTAAGACTAATCAGGGTGAGGGAACACATCTAGTAATGAACCCATACAATTTCTTAGGGAAATGCTCAGTTCTCAATGTGGTAAGGGTAAGAAAAAACTAAGACTAGAGGTAGCGAACCCGAAAGGATCAAGAAGATCACAAGCCCAAATAAATGCAAACAAAAAAACCCATTAACCAATATCTAAACTAGAGAGTAGAATCACAGATTCCATAAGTATGATTTTGAGTCCAACACCTTCTACAAATGCATCACAGTATCAAAATGTTGTTTTGGAATCAAATTTGGAGGAAACACAAGGACCCTTCCACCACATAAAATCACAATGGAAACCTATCATCAAGGTGGAGGCTCAAACTACATCCCTAGGATGACATGCACAAGTGTCTCCCTTGAAATTCAATTCAATACTAAAAATTATTTAACAATATCCCAATCCCAAGAGGCTACATATTAATCGAGAATCTTGGATTTTGTGGCTACAAACAACCCATTGGAAGCAAGGGGAAAAACAACCCATCTATCACATGATAAACAAAATGCAGAGTATGAAGTAATATTGTGTCGTTAATGCACTATCCTTGGTTCCCTTAGCAAAATATCACCAAAACAAGTTATGTAATTATCATTATATCAAACAATACAAATAGTATTAGTATGGTCTTGAAGCAACATGATCCTTCAAAAGGTTAATTTATAAAAATCGGCCTAGTATTTTCTTGCTTCAATATACTATGTGCTCTATACTTAAATCAAAGAAGCACTTGAAAAAATGTCTCCCAAACTGGTCTTTCACAGTAGTAAATTCGACAAGTAAATCAAGAGGGCTAGTTTTTGGATGGAGCTCTACACTGGAAAAAAATATTTCATTAATCTCCTCTCACTATATACCAATGAATTTTTTCTCTCATGCCCTAAATATGGAAGTTATGTACTCAATATATATGCACCAAAACACAATAGGAAGGAATTATGGTTTAGCCTAGAGGTCTAGAGTATATTGAGCATGTCTTATCTTGGGGGGTGATTTAAATTCACAATATGCCATTCAAAAATATGTGGTAACCAATCGTTCAGCAAATTATTTTTTGAATTATATGGAACAATATATGTTAGTGGATGAAAATTTCATCATGTTGGAACCTACATGATCAAAAAATAGATTGGGGATACATGGTATCTCTAAGAAAAAAATAGTTTCTAATCAAGGAACCCCTTATCATGAAGATCAATGTCTACAGAGATTTTATTCTAAAGGGGGCATTGTCTATTCATAACCCAATAAATTTGGAATTTTCTATGTGGGGGAAAAATCCTCCCTCCCCTTTCAAATTCAACCCACATTGGTTGACTTATGAGGATTAGACTACACTTGTGAGGGAGAACTAGAGGACATGATTTTTATCCCAAGAGAATGATGCAGGAGCATCGAAAACTCATCAAGTGAGCTAGTGCAGAAGGTGGAGAGCAGTTGGACAGTGCCAGCACTAATTTTGAAAATACTTTGGGATTTGTTGCACAAATCTTAAATGATTCATTTAAGGGATGGCGCACTTGTATATTGTAATGGACCTTGAGCGGATATCTCTCGTCCTTAGGTAGATGAGGCATTTAATAGATTTAATGCAGGTAGATAGGAATTTAATTGTAGATTTGATAGCGTAGAGTCCAAGAGGGAAACGGGATATAGACACCCTCATTGTACCATTGTAACATTATTGAAAGCATTCAGGAAGAAGAGTAGACAGAGAATTGTAGGAAGAACACCCATGTACAGGCATTTGAATTAATAGAAGAAAGTTCTGACTCAAACTCATGGCTGGTGTTGTTTCTCTGTGTATATTGTTTATGTGCTCATGAATATTTTCTTTCTTGTTATGCATTTGCTTTGTATATGTTGTGCATGTGATTTCATGTTTCAAACTAAAGTCTGAAAGGGAGAGAGAGTGAGTTTCAATTGTTTCTCTATCTGAGCCAGGAGATTCCTGCAAGGTGTGCAGTTGAATTCATCCGCAAGGAGTGCGTCGATGAAGGCTCAGTAGTTTAACTTTTGTTCTCATTCGCCTAGAAGTTGATTTGGGTTGTTGAAGCCGTGAAAGAAGTGCGCAGGCTGAAGAAGAAGTCTCAGTTATAAATCTGAGTAAAGGAAGTTGAAGACTGCTGCTGCAGGAAGTGTGCAGATTCTGAAAGATTCAATACTTTGGAAGTTGTTGAATGTAGAGCACGAAGATTGTGCACAAATTCCTCTGAAAAGAATCAGAGTGGAAAATCTCAGGAGGTATAGAACCTTTGTGATAATCATTGAAAGGAAGCATAGGAGGTTTTTGTCGAAGAAGATTCAAACAGGAATTGCAAGCGCAGGCTTGGAGAGAAAGTGCTGAGAAGGAACACGTAGCCTTCTCAAGAAATCCTCAAGGAGGAGGAACCGACGCTCAGGATTCGTAGAGGAAAACAGAAAAATCCTGTCAACCGTTAGATCTCGGGAAAGTTGCACCGGGTTTAAGCCTGGAGGAGCAGAGGAAGATCCTGGAGATTCAGAGTTCGGGATATCGGGATTTTGGTGATCGTAAAACTCTTGTGGAAAGGAATCGTGACCCGCAAAATCCCGAGAGGATCAGGGTCATTGATCACAGCAGGGATACGTGGCGTGAGATCCCAGGGAGTTGGGGTTCATCATTTCGGGGTTCTCGCATACAACAGAATCGCAGCAGGAGAAACCGTGATTTCGTGAAACGCGACGGTCCCACAATCACACCATTTTTGTGGAGGACAGGTGTCGGGAGGTCATCCCTTGTAGGGAGACGGCGACAGGTGGCATCGGCATATCGTGAGCTCAAAGGTTCACGAGTTGGAGCCGCTAAGATTTGCGTCAAGGTTTGCGAGGTCGCGAGAGGCGATATCTCGGCAACCATCGGTTAGCGTGTGGGGCCGCAAGGGCGCAATAAGGGAGGACAGGTGTCATCGGGGATCAGAGGATCGGAGATCCCACGGGCGTAGGTTCTACGCATATCATTTCTGTGAAGTCAGAAACTCCGACCAGGGAGAAAGGACGTGGTCCCGTGGACCAGCAGGTCATATGCGGAAAGGACTAGTTGGGAGGAGCTTAGAAGAGCAGTAAGGCGCCATCGCAAGTTCGGGGTCAGGGATCAGTAGTGCCGAGAACTACAACATCGCATATGCTGATTTTCCAATAGGGAAACCCCCGACAAGAATAGAAAAGTGTTGACATTGAGACCCATCGGGTTTCGGGGTTTTGTGTAGCACGAGGAACGTGCCCACGAGTTTTGCGATAACGCAAAACCCGATTTCCCGTTAAGGTGAAGGGGAGATCGTGGAGAGAGTTCTGTGGGTATTGAGAGGTCTCGATAAGGGATCGAAAGAGTGTTTTAGCTCTTCGAGACGAAGGAGAAGAGGGTCCTGGTGAGAGCAGGCATGTCGGGTTGGCGCGTTCGTGTCAGAGAGGTATCGTTTGCATCAAGTGGTATCAGAGCGGGATTTATATCTTGTTTCTGTAGCAAAGGAATAAAATTCTCCATGCCGCCCAGAAGAGAAAGACAGTCACCTGAACCCAAGGATAGGGAGGTGAGAAGAAGGGGCAGACAAGTAGCTAATCCAGAAATGGAGAGGTAGATACGAGATCTTCGAGCGAGGCTGGAAGATATGGAGGCAACGCAGAGACGCACTGTTAGTGTGGAAGATTTGAGTGACTCCGAAGGTGAAGTTGAAGCTGATCCACAAGAAGAAGTTGCAGCTGAATATGCAGCCAATGAGCGGTTGATTAAAGCCATTGCCAGGATGAGTTCAAAGACAAAAATGGACATTCCAACTTATGAAGGTAATTTGGGTGCAGAAGAGCTTCTGGATTGGATAAGATCTCTTGACACCTACTTCGATTATGAAGACATCGAAGAGGATAAGAAGGTCAAGCATGCTGTCACAAAATTGAAGGGACACGCAACATTATGGTGGGACGAGCTTCAAACAGATAGGCGCTGCAAGGGCAAGCAAAAGATTAAAAACTGGGATCGAATGCTTGCGAAGATGAAGGCAAAGTTCATCCCAAGGGATTATCAAATCACACTGTTCAGGAGGATGCAGAACCTAAGACAGAAGTTGATGATAGTGAAGGAATATATCGAGGAATTCTACAGGCTGAATATCAGGGCAGGTCATCGGGAGAGCGATGATGAAAAGGTTGCCAGGTATATGAACGGCTTAAGATACGATATACAATATGAGATGAGTATGATGACCATCCAAACAGTGGAAGATGCATATCAAATGGCTTTAAAGGTTGAAGAGAAGCTGAGCCGTAAGCCAAGACAGCGAGGCCGAGGCAGAAGTCAGCCCAAGGGTAAATCAGCTGCCCAAGATAAATTCCAGAAGTCCAAGGACGACTGGAAAAAGCCTCAGGAAAGAACAGAAAGAGGTGGAAGTTCACAGCGAGGACAGCACGTTGAACAGCAAAGGAAACAGGTAGAACAGAGCGGAGGATATGCAGACACAAATACCTATCCTCATACCCGAGGTAGAGGAAGAGGCCGAGGCGGAGTCATCACATGCTATACGTGTGGAAAAAATGTCCATAAATCCTTTGACTGTCTGGATAAGAAGAAGGATGGAGGAGAAGCACACATCACCGAGGCACAAAGGCGAGACGCAGAAGCAGAAGACGCAGAAGACGGAAGGTCGTTGATGATGCGTTAATTTCTCTTAACACCCGAGAAGGAGGTGGAGGACACAGTTCAAAGGAACGGACTTTTCAGAACTGCATGCAAGACCAAAGATAGGAAATGCAAAGTTATTGTGGATAGTGGAAGCACAGACAATCTCGTTTCAACCGAGATGGTGGAGAAACTAGAGTTGGAGACGACTGATCACCCAAGTCCATACAAAGTCTCATGGCTACAGAAGGGACATCAGGTAAGTGTCACCAAACAGTGCTTAGTTGACTTCAAGATAGGAGGATATAATGATAAAATACTCTGTGATGTTATTGCTATGGATGTATGTCATTTATTGCTAGGCAGACCATGGAAATATGACAGGAACATATTTCATGATGGGAAAATGAATACGTATACCCTGGAGAAGAATGGGAGAACCCATATGTTACTTCCAATAAAAGATAAGGAGGTAAAGCCAGAAGTGAACAACAGGGTACTTCTCATGAGTGGGAAGGAGCTTCTTACAGAAGTTAAGAAGAAAGAAGATCCACAATTCTTTGTGGTCAGAAAACCCAAAATCATTTTGACCAGCACAAGAGTGGATGAATTGGCGGAAGAAATTCAGGAACTACTTGAAGAGTTCGTTGATATTGTGGTAGACGAACTACCTCATTCGTTGCCGCTAATGAGGAGCGTAAGTCACCACATAGACCTTGTACCGGGAGCTAGTTTACCAAATAAGGCTGCGTACAGGTTGACGCCTCAGGAGAATGAGGAGGTTAAGAAGCAGGTCCAGGAGTTATTGGACAAGAGATTGGTCAGGGAAAGTTTGAGTCCATGTGTCGTTCCGACGGTACTCAGCCCGAAGAAAGATGGAGGCTGGAGGATGTGCACCGATTCAATAGCGATCAACAAGATAACCATCAGGTACAGGTTCCCATTGTCGAGAATGGATGATCTGATGGGTTGCCTGAGCGGGGCAAAGTATTTTTCAAAGATAGATTTGAAAAGAGGTTATCATCAAATTCGCATGAGGGAAGGCGATGAGTGGAAGACAGCCTTCAAAACCAACGAAGGGTTGTACGAGTGGCTAGTCATGCCATTTGGCTTGACGAATGCACCAAGTACATTCATGAGGTTAATGAACGAAGTGTTGAAGGAATTCATTGGTAAGTTTGTCATTGTTTATCTAGATGACATATTGATTTTCAGTAGAACAAAAGGAGAACATCTGAAACATTTAGCTGCAGTAATGAAGAAGCTACAGCAGGAGAAGTTGTTGATCAACATGAGGAAATCTTCATTTATGAAGACAGAACTCATTTACTTGGGGTTTGTCATATCGGCAAATGAATTGAAAATGGATCCAAGTAAAGTGGAGGTAATAAAGAATTGGCCATCATCGAAGAATATTTTTGAGGTGAGAAGTTTTCATGGACTGGCTAGTTTCTACCGAAAATTCATCAGGAATTTCAGTGGAATTAGCACAGCGATGATGGACACTGTCAAGAAAAGACATAAATCTTTTCATTGGACTGAAGAGGCAGAGAAGAGCTTCAATTTGTTGAAGCGAAAGATCACAGAGCAACCAGTGTTGGTGTTGCCAGACTTTCAAAAAACATTTCAGGTGAAATGTGATGCAAGTGGATTTGCCATAGGAGCGGTCTTGAGTCAGGATGACAGACCAATTGCTTATTTCAGTGAGAAGATGAATGAGGCAAAGGAAAAATATTCCACATATGATAAAGAATTTTATGCCATCATACAGGCATTGAAAAAATGGAAGCACTATTTGATTCCAAGGGAATTCATTTTATATAGTGATAATCATGCATTGCAATATGTAACTCAGCAGGAGAAATTAAATCAGAGGCATGTTAAATGGGTAGAATACATGCAGAATTTTACATTTGTTATCAAACATATTTTAGGTACTGCTAACAAAGTGGCTGATGCTTTGAGAAAGAAATGTTTGTTGTTGTAGGAGTTCAAAGTCAAGACTTTAGGCTTTGATGATCTCAGGGAGATGTACGCAAGTGATGCAGATTTTGGAGAAGCATATGAAGCAGTTGAGAATCCAGTTCTCAGAGATCGGAGCCCTTGGATAGATTATATGATCCAGGAGGGGTTGTTGTTCAGAGGCAATCAGTTGTGTATTCTGAATTTCTCCATGAGGGAGAATCTGCTAAAAGAAAAGCACAGTGGTGGATTGGCAGGGCATTTTGGCCACGACAAGACATTTGCAAAGCTGAATGAGTCATATTTTTGGCCGAGGATGCGAACAGATGTCAAGAAGTTTGTCAATAGATGTAGAATTTGCCAGCATTCAAAGGGCAGGAAGCAGAATGCGGGATTCTATCAATCATTACCCATACCTGAGAGGCCATGGGATGAAATTAGCATGGATTTTGTATTGGGTTTGCCTAGGACGCAAAGAGGACATGATTCGATCTTTGTGGTGGTTGACAGGTTTTCCAAAATGGCACATTTTATCCCGTGTCAGAAGACCAGCGATGTGACTCATATCGCAAATTTGTTTTTCAAGGAGGTCGTTAGACTCCATGGGTTACCCAGAAGCATAGTATCGGACAGGGATACGAAATTCATTGGACATTTCTGGAGGACACTCTGGAAAAATATGGGGACTAACTTGATGTTTAGTTCTACCTATCATCCCCAGACGGATGGACAAACAGAGGTGGTAAATCGAAGTCTGGGAGATTTATTAAGAAGCTTGGTTACAGAGCACCACAGTAGTTGGGACAATGTGTTGCCACAGGCAGAGTTTTCATATAACGACTCAGTGAACAGGAGCACAGGAAAAAGTCCATTTGAGATTGTATACGGCAGGTAGCCAAGAGGATTTTCTGAACTAAGAGACTCAGAACAGATAATGACTAAGAGCGTAAGCGCTGAAGAATTCGCAGAGGCGATGAAAGAAATTCACAGTCAGGTGAAGCAGTGACTGCAAGATTCGAATCAGGAGTACAAGCGCAGAGTAGATCAGCATCAGAGACAACTTTAGTTTGAAGTTGGTGATCTAGTTCTGGCACACTTGAGGAGAGAAAGGTTCCCGAGGGGAACATACAATAAACTAAAAATGAAGAAAATCAGGCCATGCAGAGTCCTGAAGAAATTCGGAGAGAATGCATATGAGATTGAGTTGTCGGATGGCATCGGGATATCTTTGATATTCAACGTCGCAGACTTATACCCATACAGGGCTGGAGAAACAGAAACTGGAACTATCGAACCAGTGATCCAGTGGATGAAAAAATTGTCGGTAGTAGAAAAGCCGCAGATGGAGTGCATACTGGACAAGAGAGTGGGTAAAAAGACCAGAAGAAAAGCATACTATGAGTATCTGGTCAAGTGGAAGAATCACCCAGTGGAGGATGCCAGCTGGGAGACTGAAGCAACGATACAGAAGCATGGAAGGACCATGCAGGAGCTCATAGACAGGAGCCCATGAAATTTTTCAAGCCGAGGAGTATGATGCAGGAGCATCGACAACTCATCAAGCGAGCCAGCGCAGAAGGCGGAGAGCAGCTGGACAGCGCCAACACTAATTTTTAAAATACTTTGGGACTTGTTGTGCAAATATTAAATGAGTCATTTAAGGGATGGTGCACTTGTATATTGTAATGGACCTTGAGCGGATATCTCTCGTCCTTAGGTAGATGAGGCATTTAATAGATTTAATGCAGGTAGATAGGAATTTAATTGTAGATTTGATAGCGTAGAGTCCAAGAGGGAAACGGGATATAGACACCCTCATTGTACCATTGTAACATTATTGAAAGCATTCAGGAAGAAGAGAAGACAAAGAATTGTAGGAAGAACACCCATGTATAGGCATTTGAATTAATAGAATAAAGTTATGATTCAAACTCATGGCTGGTGTTGTTTCTCTGTGTATATTGTTTATGTGCTCATGAATATTTTCTTTCTTGTTATGCATTTTCTTTGTATATGTTGTGCATGTGATTTCATGTTTCAAACTGAAGTCTGAAAGGGAGAGAGAATGAGTTTCAATTGTTTCTCTATCTGAGCCAGGAGATTCCTGCAAGGTGTGCAGTTGAATTCATCCGCAAGGAGTGCGTCGATGAAGGCTCAGTAGTTTAACTTTTGTTCTCATTTGCCTAGAATTTGATTTGGGTTGTTGAAGCCGTGCAAGGAGTGCGTAGGCTGAAGAAGAAGTCTCAGTTATAAATCTAAGCAAAGGATGTTGAAGACTGCTGCTGCAGGAAGTGCACAGAGTCTGAAAGATTCAATACTTTGGAAGTTGTTGAATGTAGAGCGTGAAGAGTGCGCACAAATTCCTCTGAAAAGAATCAGAGTGGAAAAGCTCAGGAGGTATAGAACCTTCGTGATAATCATTGAAAGGGAGCATAGGAGGTTTGTGTCAAAGAAGATTCAAACAGGAATTGCAAGCGCAGGCTTGGAGAGAAAGTGCTGAGAAGGAACACGTAGCCTTCTCAAGAAATCCTCAAGGAGGAGGAACCGACGGTCAGGATTCGCAGAGGAAAACAACGAAATCTCGTTAGCCGTTAGATCTCAGGAAAGTTGCACTGGTTTTAAGCCTGGAGGAGCAGAGGAAGGTCCCGGAGATTCAAAGTTCGGGATATCGGGGTTTTGGTGATTGTAAAACTCTTCTGGAAAGGAATCGTGACCCGCGAAATCCTGAGAGGATCAGGGTCATTGATCACAGCATGGATATGTGGCACGAGATCCCGGGGAGTCGGGGTTCGACATTTCGGGGTTCTCGCATACAATGGAATCGCAGCAGGAGAAACTGCGATTTCGTGAAACGCGACGGTCCCACAATCACACCATTTTGGTGGAGGACAGGTGTTGGGAGGTCAGCCCTTGTAGGGAGATGACGACAGGTGGCATCGGCATACCGTGAGCTCAGAGGTTCGTGAGTTGGAGCCGCTAAGATTTGCGTCAAGGTTTGCAAGGTCGCGAGAGGCGATATCTCGGCAACCATCGGTTAGCGTGTGGGGCTGCAAGAGTGCAATAAGGGAGGACAGGTGTCATCGGGGATCGGAGGATCAGAGATCCCACGGGCATAGGTTCTACGCATATCATTTCTGCGAAGTCAGAAACTCCGGCCAGGGAGAAAGGATGTGGTCCCATGGACCGGCAGGTAATATGCGGAAAGGACTAGTTGGGAGGAGCTTAGAAGAGGAGGAAGGCACCATCGCAAGTTCGGGGTCGGGGATCAGTAGTGTCGAGAACTACAACATCGCATATGTCGATTTCCCGATAGGGAAACCCCCGACAAGAATAGAAAAGTGTTGACATCGAGACCCATCGGGTTTCAGGGTTTTGTGTAGCACGAGGACCGTGCCCACGAGTTTCGCGATAATGCAAAACCCAATTTCCCATTAAGGTGAAGGGGATATCGTGGAGAGAGTTCTGTGGGTATTGAGAGGTCCCAATAAGGGATCGGAAGAGTTTTTTAGCTCTTTGGGCCGAAGGAGAAGAGGGTCCTGGTGAGAGCAGGCGTGTCGGGTTGGCGCGTTCGTGTCAGAGAGGTATCGTTTGCATCAGAGAATATCATCATGATTCTATTTCAAAGGAATCTTATAAATGTCAAATCACTTTAACCATGGAATGGGAAAAAAATAATTTTTGACAAGATGAACAAGATATGCTTATAGTGGAAGGGAAGATAACAACATTACAAGAATAATTTACAAGGGAAAGATTCATGGTAGAAACTTTGTAGGAATTAGACACACTGGAAAAGGAAAAGACAGGGATATTAGCTTGGAAAGAATCCAAATAGAACATTAAAATCAATCACTTGGCTAACATAGGGATATGGAAACACAAAGTTCTTCCATAGGAAAATGATGGCCCAAAAAACAAGCAATACAATTTAGAAAATAGTCTTATAAATTCCAAATCACTTTAACCATGGAATGGGAAAAAATAATTTTTGACAAGATGAACAAGATCTACTTGTAGTGGAAGGGAAGATAAAAACATTACAAGAATAATTTACAAGGGAAAGATTCATGGCAGAAACTTTGTAGGAATTAGACACATTGTAAATGGAAAAGGTAGGGATATTAGCTTGGCAAGAATTCAAATGGCACATTAAAACAAATCACTTGGCTAACAAAGGGAGATGGCAACACAAAGTTCTTCCATAGGAAAGTGATGGCCCAAAAACAAGCAATGCAATTTATAAAATCATAGAGAACTCATTTTCTAAATGTGTAGATTTTAATTCAATTCAAGAGTAGCAGTGACACACTACAAAATGGTGTACACAAAACCTCCCAGGTAAAATATCAAATGCATCATGGCCAAAGCCACACTTTTTTATGGTTGACTGACTGAGATAAAAAATAAATCTATTATGAGTTTGGTCTAGAAGGAGGAGAAAAACAAAACCTTGCATTCCTTTCAAATGGGGAAAGCCCTAGGACTTGATGACTAAATAGTGGAGATCTACTTGGGCTTCTAGGACTTTATTGTTGAATACCTACTAACAATAGTGGAATAATCCAAAATATCAGATAAAATACATGCTCCTTTCAACACCACTTTTATTGCTAACATCCCAAAGGATGGGAACCCAATTTTGATTGAACATTATCATCCCATTCAATTTGTAATAGTATTTAGAATACCTTATCCAAGGTTATAGTTGCTTGATGCAAGACCATATTATCTTAACATATCTCTTGTAAACAATCCAACTTCTTAGACATATGGCACATTCATGATGCTAATGTTACTACTAAGGAAGCTTTACACACCTTAAAATCCAAAGCTTGTTCTGCCAAGTTGTTAAATATTTATCTCACAAAAGGATTTGACCAAGAAAATTGACTCTATCTCAGACTCATTCTTGCTCATGTGAAATTCACACTGCCTTTTATAAATTGGATAGAGAATTTTTATCAATTTATCTCATATGATATTCTAATAAATGGCTCAGACTTTTCCTTTTTCCATCCCAACCACAGACTTCATCAAGGATTCCCACTCTCCCCCTCCTCCTTTTTATCATTGGTGAAGCCCTTAGTTTTCATATTTCACATGAATGCATCTCTAGACATCTAAAATGAATTAAGATAGAAGTATATCTCCACATATCCCACATCATTGTTGTGGATGACATTATAATTTTAGGGAATGGTGCCACACAAGAAGAAAAATGCCTAGATAAATACTAAAACCAATCTCATCCTCCATTGACATGGAAATAAATACAAAAAATTACTCTATCTATTTCTACTATATTTTCTAAGCCACTAGAGATATGATACACAAACTTTCCTCCCTTTCTCCATCTCCCACATTGATGAATGTATCAAAAACCTAGGCTTTTATCTAAAGGAAAAAGACTATCATTTTACAAACAAGATGTGGTTGTTTGACAAATTGAAAAAAGGCATTTCCCTTTGGTGCAATCATTGGATCTATATGGTAAGCATATTAATTCTTATAAAAAATGTGTGCAGCCAATTCCCATTTATTCATTATCTCTATCTATTATCCCAACCTAAAAATTAGGAAGCT
Source organism: Picea mariana (assembly GCA_032191745.1). Taxonomy (NCBI): domain Eukaryota; kingdom Viridiplantae; phylum Streptophyta; class Pinopsida; order Pinales; family Pinaceae; genus Picea; species Picea mariana. The sequence goes on along the minus strand of JASDQU010097601.1, from coordinate 4,541 downwards.
ATGGCTACATCTTGCATGGTCTAGGAACAAAGCAAGCAGGAGTATCCCACTTATCAAATGGGATATCATCTCACAACCAAAATCAACTTGTGGTTGGGGATTTAAGGACCTGGATTTATTTTCCAAGGCCCTAGGTGCCTAGAACTAAATATCAAAATCATCTCTTTGAAAAAAAAAAATTTAAATATATCCAGACCCTATCCATACTAGATTGTATTAGGAGACTGTTGGGCCCGTGATATGATTGATTTAATGATGTTAATTAGATCCTTTTTGGCCGAATATGTATATGTGTTTTCCTGTTTTGAAGAGTTTTGAAGAGCTTTTGTGTCAAATAGCTATGATCCATACTAGGTATGCATGATTCATGTTCTATGATGGTTTTGAATGTAATTCGGCATGTTCTTATGATTCCAGGAAACCAATTTGTGTTTTGTGTGTCACAGGGAAAAATCGCAGCTCGTTTTTTCATCCGGCACTCCGTTCGGTACTCCATCCGATACTCAATCTGGCACTCCGTCCTGCACAAAAACCATGGGCGATTTGGCGGTTATCATATCGGTGGCCAGCAATGGGCAAATCAAAGACATGGGTTTTTCTTGTGCGCGTGGCCTCCAGCTACTGAGCCTCTGACAACTCAATTTGGGTTGTTATGCTGGGCGATTATTGGCTCGCCTTATTTCCAGAAGCCACCGGCAGTTAGGGCGCATTAAAAGCGATTTGTTGGTTTTATAGAAGGTCGACCTCTCAGCTTGTAAACCTATAAATACCACCTCAGTTGTCAGACAAATAGTGTTAGAGAGAAAAAAACAGTTCATCTTTGTTTTTTCTATTTTCATATACATTTTTCTAAAACTGTGTAAAGACTGCATTTTTTATTTTAATGTTGAATTCATGTTGTTGAACTCGTGGTTCGCCTTTGAAGAGTAGCCACGACTTGTTGGGGGGACCACCAGCAGTCTAGGTGAATATCCAATTAGTTTGCTTGTGCATTGAATAGTGTAGTTGTCATTGTATTCATTTCCTGTACATGAGTTTTTCATTATGCTTCTTTATTGTATAAATTGTTGTTTATAACTTAATTGTTTTAGTTTCTTTTGCAGGTTATTATGAAGGATCGTGTTAATATGCAATGACTTTTTAATTAGTAGGAACTACCTTGCAATCTTAGATGCTAACACTGTGTATAATTAGATGATAGCTAGGTTTTCTTTATGCTGAAATAGAGTATAAAAACAGAGTTTTTAGTTTATGATTTCCTTGACAAGGTTTTGGTGGATGAATAGTTATTAGTTTTTAGCTTTCAATTCTAGTTTGGCTATCTAGATGCTACTTAGTTTTTCCTATTTAAATTGTCATTTAGTTTGCTCATTCAATTTCTTGTCATATGCTGAAATAGTATTTAATTTATGTTTTATGAGTGTCTCCTCTTTTGCAATTTGAATTGTTAAAATAGGATTAGTTTACTTTACTTTATGCAATTTCATTTTCTAGATCTAGGTTGCAATTTTAATTCGAAGTTGATTATTAAGTTTAGTTTTCAGTTATGAATCTAAGTAGTATGAATTTGCTTATATTAGTGTAGAATGCATTTGAATTTAATAGAATGATTTTTTTATATTGTTGATGACTAGTGCATAAATTGAAGAATCACATGGATATGCAGGATAGTTGATGTTGCTTCTATAATGGCTAAGTTCTCATTGGATTGTCTAATTCACACTTTTCACTTTGCTATCGAAGTCAATATTAAGTTTATCCCTCTTGAGTTATCGTTAATTGTTAAATGCCATCGTGATATCATAAGACATCGGACACATAACCATCAACATTATATTTGAGTTTCCTTGCTTTTATAGATTAGAGGATAGTTTCCTTGCTTTTTAGAGAATAGTCTTCTTGCTTTGGTAGATTAAAGAATAGTTTCCTTATCGAAAAATATAGAGTAGTTGTTGATGCTTTGAATTTAGTAGATTAAGATTTCCCTTTATAAATTAAAAGTTATTGTGAAATTTAATTTCAGAATAGAGTTCACTTGCTTATTAGTTTGATTAGTTGCTTATTGAGTAATCTTGATTAGTTTACTTGCTGTAGAATTTTTCATAGGTTAGTTAGTTGATTGCTTCCTTGTTTACTTGTTTTAATAGGGTAGTTTCTTGCTTGTCTATTTGCTTTAATAGGGTAGTTGCTTGCTTGCCTATTTTTGCTTTGATAGGGTAGTTGCTTGTCTATTTACTTGCTTTCGTAGGATAGTTGCTTATTGAATTTGAATAGGTTAATTAAAGTAGTTTTTTGTTGCTATTGCTTATTAGGTAGATAGTTTTCTTTTGCTTATTGTCATGATTAAGTTAATTTGCTTTAAGTAGGGTTTTCATTTGCTTTCTTAGGAATATCCATCGATCCTTTGTTCAAAAGTTACTTAGGATAAATAGTTTAAGTTTCTTATTAGGGTTTGATCATTAATCATCTTTGCTTAAGTAGATTGTCCCTTAGATAGCCCATTTCCTTAGTTAGATTATACTACCTCCAGCCTTTCTGCATTGGCACATATAGTGCTACAACTCTAAGTTTATTTACCCTGGGTTGACAATTTAATTGAGGGTTTTTAGCGTTTTTTTAGTGCATATAGAACACCCATCATTTTTGGCGTCGTTGTCGGGGAGTTGTCTCAAGGTAGGAAATAGTTAGGAATTAGATCATTTCTAAACCTTAGCATTAGCTTGGTGGCGAAGGAAATTTAAGAAGAGAGGTAAGAACCTACGCATCTACTATAGCAGGTTCCCCCAAACCCAATGGTAGTTTTTCTTTTTGTTTTTGTTTACTTTCATTAACAGACCTAGAGACCCAAAAGGTAGATACATTAAATATAAATCAGATCTTTCAACCAAGGTTCCTTCCGACCTTTTTGGGGGAAGGAACGTTCCACTCATAAATTATGCAGACTGATACCGGAAAATAGGAGCTATCTCAACCCAAATAGCTAAAGTAGTCTCTGAATAGACTAAGACAGGAAGCACTATAGAATGGAAAATTGAAGCATCAGTAATAGTGGAACAAGAGGAATTACCACTCGAGCCTTCTGCAGAACCAAACAATACAACCTTTTCTTTTACACCACCACCAGGAGATCCTAACTTTGAAGACATCATAGACCCTGAACAGGTGAATATTTTGTTTGGTAGTTCAGCCAATGTAATTATCTCTCAAATTTACACAGAAAATTTGGCACCAATAATCTCAACCAGCTCGAGTAGAGTCCCAGACATCCATACAGTAGGAAGACCTTTCCATCAGAGGGAAACCTTGTTTTCGTCAAAGATAAAACCACCTAGTTACTCTCTTTTTGGAAACCAAACCAGTATGGATGATCACGGGGATCACAACAATGTAAGACATGGGGAGGAAGAAGAGGCTGGAAACCAAACCGAAACTACCTTTGGGTTTCCAATTTTGGACACCACCCCAAATGTTAATATGAAAAATATTCCTCTCTCAGCAGTGCCCACATTTTATGGTAAAAGCAGTGAAGATCCAAATACCTTCCTATTTCAGTTAGACATCTTGTGTAGGAGCTACAACTACTTACAAGATTGACGCAACCCGCCCCTCACCAAGCAAGCTACTTCCACCAGGACCTTCAATTTCTCACGGACCCGGAGAGTTAACACTCTCCCACTCCCACGAGATGTCCGCTACCCACAGTAGGCACCTTCAACTATCTTCCCCCTCCTTCAGAAATCGGGAGATTGCGACTCGGGAGTTCGCGGTTCACGCGAACACAATTCACATGCACAACCAAATCCCGAACCCCGATGGTCAACGGTCAACGTCCCTTTCTTCTCGGGGAAATTCCTTTCGGGAAATCGGTGACTATGTTGCTATGTGTCTCGTGCAACACAAAACCCCGAACCCCGAATCCCCGATACCACCTGTCAGCATCCCATGGTGAGATCTAAAGCCTTGACACCTGTCTCCCACTCTGTCTTGGGGACCCACCTTGCCACGTCCTCTTCGGGATTTCGCGGATCGCAAATCCGTGATGCAAGTTTCCTTGGTGTCGAAAACCCCGAAATGCGAAACCCCGATATCCGGGATCTGATGCCACGCGTCCCTCCGTAGATTGACGGTTCCCGTTACTTTGGGGAATCGCGACTCGCGACTTTCCGGGGCATAGATCTCTTGTATCACAAAACTTTGAACCTCCGAAGTCCGATCGACATTGACTCCCCACGCCTGTGGTAGAGCTATCTCCCGCGCAGCTCTCCCTCGATCGGGTGGTCCTCGGGATTTCTGAAAACTGCCCTTGGATTTCCAACCGTCGATTCTCTTTCTCCTGCAGAGTTCTCCGCTGCACCACCTTCGCCCGTGCGAACTTTACTGGAGTCAACTCCCACAGTGAAACAAAAGAACTATCTCTCCTGAGCTTTGTTCTTCTTCCTCTTCCGGGGATTCTCCGGATACGTTCCCGGTACTCGGCCTTCAAATACCGCCAAGAGTGATGAAGTCTTTTGACCCTTGCACATTCACGCTCGCAACAGCTT
>JASDQU010097599.1:0-15732 GCA_032191745.1 Picea mariana | reverse complement strand
ATGAAGTGGCGAGTAGCGAGAAGTGCTAGCACTTAGCCTAGCCGGCGGTCACGCTCCGAAGGTGCTGACAGAAGGAAGCCATACCATATCGGAATCTTGGGTATCGGTGAATGGTGAAGACTCACGACTCACGACTCGCGAGGTCGTGATTTGTGAAAGGCGCTTGCATTTAGGCACGTATGTGGTCCTATCGAGATATGGACTAATGAAAGGGAGCTAGTGCTTGGTCATTAAGCGGAGGGTAGATCTAGACGGCCAGAATCTGCGTGCCCAGATCAACGGCTAGGGTTTCATTCTGGAGTCCCCTCGCCATTCTACCTTTAAGATTGGACTCACTTGTATCGCTGAGTCGCGAAACACGAAAAGGCGCCTGGTTTGTTTGGCCTGTGGTCCTAACCCATGATCACAGGGAGGTTAATAGAGAAGAACTAGCCTGCACTAGGCCCCCGTAGGACTTTGGGGATTCTGTCCCTTGAGGAAAAGCAAAAATTCTATTATGTCGTAGTGGGTGTGTGACACTTTTCAAGATTAATGGCACTCTCGTTGTCACAATACAACGTACTATTCTCTTCCTTCTTTCCCAATTCCTCCATAAACCTTTGTAACCAAAACATCTCTTTACTAGCCTCTGTGGAAGCAACATACTCGGCCTTTGTTGTTGAAAGTGAAACAACCTTTTGCAGTTTTGAAATCCAACTTAATCTTATTCCACCTACATTAAAAACATACCATTTGGTGCTCCTCATGTTATCTTTGTCGCCTTCCATATATGAATCAACATATCCCTGTAGAACAGTGTCTGAACTTCCAAAACATAATGCATGAGTAGCAGTACCTTTCAAATACCTGAGAATCCACTTTATTGCCTCCCAATGTTCTTTACCTGGATTGTTCATCTACCTACTCACAACTCCCACTTCATATGCAATATTTGGTCTTGTGAAAACTATCACATACATCAAGCTACCAACTATTGATGAATAAGGGACCCTGGACATGTATTATATCTCCTCATGTGTCTTGGGACACATTTCCTCGGTTAATTTGAAATGGCTAGAAAAAAGGTGTACTAACTGGTTTTGCATTCTGCATTCTAAACCTCTCCAACACCTTCTCTATGTACTCACCTTGAGACAATGTCAATTTGTGATTTTTCTTGTCTCTTTTTATTCTCATACCAAGGATTTTCTTTGCAGCACTCAAATCCTTCATCACAAATGAATTATCTAATTTCGTCTTGAGCACATTTATATCATGCATATTAGAACCTGCAACAAGCATTTCATATACATACAATAGCAAGATAATATAGCTTCCATTTTCTAGCCTTTTATAATAAACACAGTGATCAGAATGGAATCTACTATAACCTTGTTATGTCATAAACATGTCAAACTTCAAATACCACTGCCTTAGAGCTTGCTTTAGGCCATACAATCTCTTCTTCAACCTACATACCGAATTTTCCTTCCCTTTAACCTCATACCCATGTGGCTACTGCATATAAATCTCTTTCTCTAAATCCCCATGGAGAAAATATGTTTTTACAACTAATTGTTCAAGATGAAAATCTTCTACTACTACAAGACTTTAAATAGTCCTAATTGAAATCATTTTAAAAACAGGAGAAAATATTTCATCAAAATCTATACCTTTCTTTTCTGCAAACGTCTTTACAACAAGTCTAGCCTTATACTGTTTTTTTTCCTCCATCTTCTTCCTTCAACTTGTAAACCCATTTATTATGCAATGTTATTTTCCCTGTAGGCAACTGAACCAAATCCCAAGTCTATTTATTTTCCAGGGAATCCATTTCCTTTTTCATGCCTTGCTCCCACTTCTTTTTAGTGTCTACCTGCATTGCCTCTTCATAACATACTCGTTCACTAGAATCAGTCAACAATAAATAATACAATGAAGGAGAGTATCGTTCAGGGGGTCTACTTAACCTGGTAGATCTTCTAACAACACTTGCAGGAGTATGAGGTACATGTTGCTCATGTTGTTGTACATTTTTATTTTTTGGTACCTTTGGAATTTCTTTTTTATTGATCTCATCAAGCATTGTGTATTTTGGTTTTTCTTTTTCCTGTTTCTTTCCCTGCAACTGATATTTGTACATGACCTTCTCATTGAACATGACATCTCTAGTCCTAATGATTTTGCGATTTTCATAATCCCATAAAAGGTAACCAAAATTATTTATATTGTATCCAATAAAGGTATACTTCTTGGATTTTACCTTAAGCTTTGTTTTATTTTCTTTATCAATATGGACAAATGCTTCACAATCAAAAGTCTTCAAAAAAGAATAGTTTACATTTTTACCTGTCCATGCCTCCTCTGGAATTCCACCATCCAAAGAGATTGAAGGTCCTATGTTTATTAAGTAAACAACAGTATCTACAACATCTGCCCAGAACTGTAAGGGAAAACCAACATGCAATCTCATACTCCTTACACGCTCCATGATTGTCATCTTCATCCTTTCTGACACACCATTTTATTATGGTGTTCCTGGAACTATCTTCTCTCTACGAATCCCATGTTATGAACAGTAATAATCAAAATCCTTGCTGCAATATTAACCTCCATTGTCTTATATGAGACACTTCAACCTTTTTCCTATCTCATTCTCAAACAAAGCTTTACATTTCTTAAAAGTATAAAAAACATCATATTTTTTTCGAATGCAATAAACCCAAGTTTTTCTAGTTGCATCATCAATAAAAATAACATAATAACGAGATCCACCAAGAGATGATACATGAGTTGGTCCCCATACATATGTATGCACAATCTCTAACATTCCACTCTTTTTTTCTTTTCCAACTATGAGAAATCTGACTCTCTTTCGTTTTGCATAAACACAACGCTCACAGAAATCCAAATCAATTTGTTTAAGATCTGGCAACAAATTTATTTTGTGAATTATCTTCATCCCCTTCTCACTCATGTGTCCAAGCCTATGATGCCACAGTGTTGTAACCACTCTTGTAGAAGCTAAACAGATACAAGAGTAAGTATTACCAGTACATAAATACAATGTACCTACCTTCTCTCCTTTTACTATCACCAATGATCCTTTGGTGACCTTCCTCACCTTATCTATAAATATGGATATACAACTTTCACTTTCCAACTTCCCTGTTGAAATTAGACTTTTCCTTAGATCTGGAACATGTCTTACCTCTTTCAACAATCATTGGTTTCCATTCCTTTGCTTTATTTTTACCTTTCTCATTCCAACAATTTTGCATGGTGCATCATCACCCAAATGAACCTGTCCAAAATCACCTTGAACATAATCTAGAAAAAAATTCCTATTGGTTGTGGCATGAAATGAAGCCCCCGAATCTACTACCCAAGACTCGGAAATATTATCTACAGAAATAATCAAAGCATCTTGTAACACATCACCTGCTTCATTTTCTTCCTGATTTTTCTCGTGTTGTCCATCTCTTTGTTTCTTTGGAGATCTGCAATCTTTCTTCAGATGTCCTTTCTTCCCACAATTCCATCACTTTATCTTTCCTAGTATGAATTTGGATCTTCCCTTCCTATAATTCCTGCGGTTCCCTGAGCCCTTTCCTCTATCCTTTTGTCTTCCCATGTTCTCCATGTTTGATGTCTCACCCGTGCTTTTCTGTCGCATTTCCTCGCTAAGGATAACACCAACAAAATCATCAAATTTTAAAGTGTTTGAATCATATACAAAGTTACTTACAGCCATGACCAAGCCAATCCAACTTTCTGGCAATGAGCACAAGATTAGAAGATCCCTGACCTCATCATCAAATTCCATTTTTACAGAACTTAGTTGATTAGTAACTATATTAAATCCATTTAAATGATCTGCAATAGACCCACCTTCTGATATCTTCATATTAAATAATCTCTTCATTAGAAATACCTTATTGGATGCCAAGGGTTTTTCATACAGTTTATCCAATGCGTCCATCATCTCCTTCATTGTCTTTTCTTTCGAAATATTGAAATCCATCGGCGTTGCTAGACTTAGCAGTATCATTCCTAGTTCCTTTTTTTCAAGAACCTCCCATTCTTCGTCCTTCATGGTCGTTGGATTCTTTGTTATTCCACCCAATGGTAGGAATAGATCCTTCTGATATAAATAATCTTCCATCTACATCTTCCATAACTGGTAGTTTTGGCCATTAAATTTATCGACCCTAAACTTTCCATCTTTTTTCATTGCTCCCACTCAAACCAAGAACCCTCTTTTCCTACGAGTTACCTTTCTCTCTGATACCAGTTGTTAGAAAAACAGGATCGCAGAGCAATAAAATAAAATAAAAATGTGGAAATAAAACACAGAAGATACACAATACAATAAAGACACAGATATACGTAGTTCACCTAGTGTGGGATACGTCCACCAGAGAAATTGTCAGGTCCTTCCTTTTTATTATCTAGTAACTGAAGGGATACAACCTACAGCACACCCAATGTAACTTCCTCTTCTTTCTCTCAGAGTCTCATCTCTCATAATACAATATTCACAATGATACATAGCCACAATACATTTCCCTCATAAAATAGGGTTTCCTTCTAGGGCAAAAAACCCTAACATAACTTCTACCGTCAAATTTGTGACCTTATATTGAACGGTGCAAATTTACTATGAAATTACAATATACATTTACAAGGAAAAAAAATTCTTCTGGAGCAAGCCCCCCCTACAACTCCACCGCGTGGAGGGGTGTACAATCTTTCAAGGTGTAAATTCTTCATGGGGTATAAACACGACTGAGAAAAAAAAAAAAAAACCTATGAATCAAGAAGATAATCAAGCTCCACAACCAACACGAGGTCTACTAGCTGGCATGCAAACATCACCTGTGATCCCACCGTGATGGAATATTTCATGTAATTGTTGCACATTTATTCCATATTTTTTTATCTTAAAAGTAATTATATGACCCTCTACATATTTTCTCATAAGGTAGGGAAGACTAGCAGATATTTTGGCTTCACCCAGTGTGTCGCAAATTGTTGTTCCCACATAACACCCTCCCTAATTTCTTCTCTTCACCTTTTCTCTGAGAGAAGAAATTGGGCCCCCCTACTTTACTTTTCTGTTGGAAATCATCTTATACTATCTCATGCAAATGGAAAATCCCAAGTCTCTCTTCCCACTCTCCATCCTTTACTATTTCAGCGATTTTAAAGAAGGCATTGGCCCTCCGATACATAGTATATTGGCGAGCTTCTTCTCTCCCTTGTCGATATAGGCTGTATCGACAAGCATATTATTTACCTAGTCGATATATCCTTATCGATGAGAATATTATTTTCTTCGTCAATACATCCTGCATGGATGAGCATCCTTCTTCCTTTGTTGATAGGATCCATATCAGTGACTTAGTCTTTTGTTCACCGATACATAAGAATGGGACAAAACATAGAAAGTTTCAATAATTCTTTGTTTTCTATCGGCGTTGATATACTGGCACCCATTATTCCTTGAGCATTGATACACCGACACTTCATCTTCTTCCAAATTCCAATAGACGTCGGTGTAAATCCCCCCATCTTCATCGATAAATGGGTGAAGAAAAATATTAAAACAATTCCTCCTTGAACCTTTAAACATTAAATTTTTTGCACCCTCTTCTAAAATCAATATCAAATCAGATGTCACCACTTGAAAGAAAATCAATGCAAAACGACTCAATTTGATCCCACCCACAACACATCGACGATATGGAAACATGGCCTAAGCTCAGATACCGCAACGGCCACTTGCGAGTCCAAACCACCTGACGCCACTAAAGCTTCTTCAATGCTTTAAGACTTGCCTCAATCGTCGCGTCCACCAACGAAGGAGATCTTCTTTTGGCTTTGATACACCCAGTTTAAGCAAAATCTGTTCATCTTTGTTGACATGTCGAAGCTAATCACTTCATCTTCGTCGATACATTGGAGTTGATCTTTCTTTTGGCTCTGATACAGGGACAGGACCCCGCAAAAATATCTTTGGTATTTTCGCCATAAAATTTGACTCTGATACTTGTTTCACATTTTTTTTATACCATTGGAAAAGTTTTCCGAGATATATAACTTCACAGTTATATGATTTGGGAGATTCCTCACCAATTTTTCACATTATTTAGGATTAAACTCTGGCACATTATCAACATCCCAGGAGAACACAGTACTTCAACCAAGAGCAAAGGAACCAAGAACCGAACTCAGGGAAGCATATATGAACCCTCACTTAGTTAATTTTCCAGTTCTATAGTTGCAAATGTGTGGTTTTGAAAGTTTAGGTCGAGGTTATTATGTGTTCACTCATCTATTATGTGTTGAATGGTGCCAAGTACCAATGTTGAAGGAAGTTCATACTCAATGATATGGATAGACAACGTGTGAGGGAAGCAAGCCATGAAAGCACAGTTGTTACGCATCAATGCAATCTAGCAGTATGCAGCCTACCCTCGCATATGTGATATACCACTGAAAATGATAGAGCAACAACAACAACAATAACAACAGTTGTCGCAGTAGCAGGGGGGTAGCGAAAGGGATTCAAACTCAAATGGTCGAAGAAGAATTATGAATCCCATGATGGTCGAATATCAAACTTGGAGGGAGAAGAGTTTCCCGATATCCATACCAGTTATCAAAGTGGGTGAGGTGCACTATGGCCAAAATCTATGATTGTCCACCAGCACTAAAAGACAAACTTGAAATGTAACTACTTATAATACATTAAATTATGAACATTTATGTTTTCCTTTTTCTCTCATCAATAAGAAGAGGATAAGGACAAAAGTTTGTAAATGAAAGGTCATGGGGGGGGAGGCAGAAGGCTAAGAGTCACGTTGAATTTCAATAAATAGGGGGATTTTATCCAAGTAAAGGGTTTTTTCTCTGTTTGAGATTTCATGTACTATTACTGAGACTTTTAATGAGGAGAAGCATGTTTGTCCAAGCTATTTTCTGGAGAACTTTGATTCTCATGTTGCACATATTATGGACTATTCATTTTCATTTGGCTCAGCACTCGGGATGTGTAATGATGTACTTCATATTGTACACTCTTCTTAAGTATGGTGGTTGCATTCTTATTTATATTCTCTAGAAAATATTTGTCTATATTTGTGGGCATGTAATTGTAAATGATTGTTTAAATGCTAGACTATTTTGTGTTTGTGGTTATCTATTCAAATTTATATCTTTGATCTATGTGAACTATTTCCCGAGACATTGACAGGAGCATGGTTGGTTCTATGTTTTCTTTATGGTTACCTTAGCTTCAATCGGACGCATGCATATTAGATTAGTGTTATTCCATTCTTTAGATTGGAAACCTTCATCAGTGGACCGGGCCACAACTAGTAAACCCCAAACCAGAAATGACTATCAGGCCAGAATCTAGATGGGTTCCCTATTCCAAATTGTGCAATATCTAATTGGGACTTCTTATCGAGGGTAGCCCATGTTTTTTATAAAGGGCATTTTCCCCACGTTAAAATGTCCACTCCATGCTCTACAATTACTTGACTTTACGGTCTTTTTTTCTCTAAATTGAACTTCATACATATCCACTTTATATCCTCTATACCTACATGATACTTACACACTCTAGTGTATATCCCTTTCTAGGTGCATCACTGGTACTTTTTCAATCTGCTTCCTCTTACTACGAAAGAATTTAAGTAGTGAGATGAAATTTTCAATGTTTATCATTAGACTTTTAAATTTGTTTCCAATTAGTGATAGGAAAATCCCCTCTCAAGTGAACATTGTAGATGTTCTTCTTGAAATGTTAATTTAATTGCAAGGTCATATTCATATAAAGGTGGTTGTAGATAGTAATTTCTTTAGTCACTTACACTCATTACTATCATTCCTTAGTAATGAACTCAAATTGATTCAAAAAACTAATGCATAACCAAGCACAAGTCAGTTCAATATCACATCAATAGATAGTAGTTAGTTCAAATACCATGCCACACACTATTATCATATCAAATTTCTACATACTTTTATTTAAATTCGACCCTTTTTACTTCTACCATCACTGATGATATTATTATTCACAATTTTTGTTCTTATATTCACCATATATCTGTATATATTACTTATAATACTTATGTATTTGCATCCTTCCATCAATATTACCATTCTATCTATAACTTCTTTGCACCCTACCACTTAACATACATTCTACTATAACTTCATTTGTGTCATGTATTTTATTTATTCTACATGCATGTTGATTTTCCATGTTATTTACTAATATGTTTACATGTAAATCTATCTACTTTATCATACCTATTGTCACCAATTTTCATCCTACCTACACCCTCATTATTTATATATATAGTACTCTCCTCCTATGACCTTCTCTTACTCCTCCTTATGTTATACATATCTTGCATTCTAACCCGTCTCATTAGTACATGATCACTACATATACCTTCTACTTATTTCTCCTATATAATACCATTTCCTCACTAATCCCTATACCTCTATGTTGATAATTTATGTACCCTTCTATGCACTGCTCTATGCTATATTATTTACTATCATGTCTCTTTATTTTGTTAATGTTTTTATTATCCATTTGTTTCCATTACACTCTCTACTCTGCCTCATTTCACAATTGTTTGCTAACTCATGCTTATTAATCCCATTGTCTCTTCAATATCACACTACATATACCCCTTACTTTCTATTTAACTTTTACTATTGACTATATTTATTCTTCTTTGCCCCTTTCAACACATCATCTTTTCCCTTCTACACTTCTCTGTACTATACTTCATCCGTACCACATAGCATCATTTATCATCATTTATTCCTACTAATTCTTGTATTCACTCTTTTTATATGTCATCCTTATTAACTTGTATACATCTTGTACAGTCTGCATATTACTACCCTCGCTCACCCAACATTAGTGGGCCTAGTGGTTAAGAACATGTGTTAAGAGCATATTGAACATCAATATGTTTTGTCTTTGAATGATAAGGAAAGTTATTCGCCAGGAATATTGCACTCTAACAGTCACAATTTATCCTTACAGCTTGTTGTACCAACCCAATACCTAAACACAATCTTTGTAACCATACCGCTTCCTTGCTTGCATGAGTGACTGCCATGTATTCAACTTCTGTAGATGAGAGTGTCACTACAAACTATCTTGTGCTCATCCAATTGATTACTCCTCCAAATAGATTAAACACATACCCACTTGTAGATCCTATGCGATGTAGATCTCCAACTCATTCTGCATCAACAAAGCCATGTATGTCCAACACTATGTCCAATCCTGGTCTTCCTTAGTAGCACAATCCATAACTAGTAGTTCCACGCAAATACTTTAAAACTATCTTTAATGTTATCCAATGCTCCTTTACTGGTTTTGACATATACCTGCTCAAGACTCCCACTTCATGTGCAATACCCGGTCTAGTACATACCATTTCATACACCAAACTGTCAACTGCACTAGCATAGGAAACACAAGACATGTGCTCTTTATTTTCATATGTCTTGAGACACTGATCAACGGATAAATTTACACCTATAGGAATAGGGAGCCTGGCCAATTTACATTCCTGCATATTAAACCTTTGCAATATTGTCTCGACATATTTCCTCTAATTTGAAAAGAGTTTCTTGTTTTCCCAATCTCTTTTAATTTCCATGCCCAAAATGAAATTTGCAGCACCAAGATCCTTCATGTCAAAATTTGAGGACAACTGAGTTTTCACATCCTATATAATCTCCTTGGTGTTTCCTATCGGCAACATAGCATCCACATACAAGACCAAATAAATAATATGATCACCGATTAATTTGAAAAACACATAGTGATTTTCTTTGCTCCTTATGAAGCCAAGTCCCAACATATAAGTATCAAATTTCTGATACCACATCCTTGGTGATTGCTTTAACCGATACATGGACTTGTTTAGCCTGCATATCGAGACTTTCTTTCCCTTCATAACAAAGCCTTCTCGTTGTTCATGTAGATTTCTTCTTCCAATTCCCCATGTAGGAATGTTGTCTTCACAATCATCTATTCTACTCAAAATCAAACGCAACAACAATAGATAAAGTAAATCTAATAGAAGTTAACTTGGCAACAAGAGAAAAAATTGATCAAAGTTAATTCCCTCTACCTGGGAATAACCTTTTCCTACTAACCGAGCTTTGTATTTCTCCTTTTATCCTTCTACATTTAGCTTCTTCTTAAACACCCATTTGTTGCCAATGGGATTTCTTCTAGTCGACAACTCCACTAGATCACAAGCCTCATTCTTATCCAAGGATTCCATTTCTTCAACCATAGTCTTTTTCCAAATTTTTCCATCCTCTAAATCCACTACCTCCCTTAAATTCTAGGATCATCATCAATAATAGATACAGAAAAAAAATTGAATGAGAATCAGGTGGAGTATACCTTTACAGTTTCCTTCTTTAATGAACCGATCTCCTCAATACTAGAGTATGAGGATCTTCTTCTTTTGATTCATCTTCTTCTATAGAGTTTGATTCATCATCCTTCAACTCAAACTCTATTTTCTCTAGTTCTTCCTTCCTTGGTAGGACTTCCTATTTGAAAACATATTTGATTTCTCTAGATACTGCATCTCGTTTATACACTATATTCTTAGTTTTTGGGTTCCTAAGCTTATAACCTTTCAAAGCATCTTTATACCCAATAAAGATACACTTTTCAGCCTTTTTATCTAGCTTACTCATGTTTTCCTTTGGAATGTGAACATAGGAATCACAACTAAATACCTTGAGATGTGTTAGAGAGGGTTTCTTATCAATCCATAGATCATGTGAAGTCTTATCATCCAACGATGATCAGGGTGATCGATTGACCAGGTACATAACCTAACCTGGCACCATTGAGCATGCACCTTGCATTTTCAATCAATGTCTTGTTCATCCTTTCTGCAACTCCATTCTATTGAGGTGTATATGGAGTATCATTTTTTCTTGCTATACCGCACTTCTTACAAAATTCTCCGAATTCATTTTCGCAAAATTCTCCACCATTATCCATCCCTGGCATCTTAATTATCTTCTCTGTCTGACTCTCAACAAGATTCTTAAACACTTTAAATATGTCAAAGACTTCATATTCCTTCCCGAGGAAACATATACATGTATTCCTCAAGAATTCATCTATAAATGAGACATAGAACACAAATTTTCCCAGTGATGGAACTGACATAGGTCCAAACAAATCATTGTGCACCAACTATAAAATTCCCTCTGCCCTTGTTGCACCAAAGGGGAATCTTACCTGATTTTGCTTCTCATATACACAATGTTCAGAGAAATCAAAATCTAGAGAGCAATTACACATACCTTCAACCATACATTTACCATGTAGTAGTCGAAGGCCCTTCTATCTGATATGCCCCAATATTTGATGCCACCACATAGTCTTTTCTTCAGAGACTATAGGATTTTTTTCTTATTTAGCTCCAATCTCAAGAACAATGGAACTATTTCACCCATCACTAATAATGCTTCCCTGCATCTTATACAGAGTTCCAATCCAAACTCCCTTCAGCAACACCATTTCTCCTCGAACCATCCTGAAAGTTTATTTCTCAAACATTTTTTTTACCCCTACATTGTCCATTTTGATTATAGAAATCAAATTTATGGCCAATACTGGGATGTGTAGAATACTAGGGAGTGTTCTAATGCTTCGATCCATGAGTTTCAACTTGAATTTTCCTCATCCTGTGATTTTGATTTTCAAGTCATCACGTAGGAAAACATCAACTCCATCATACCTTTCATATTCACAGAACCACTCCATGTGGGTTGTCATATGAAAGGATGCACCTAAGTCAATAAGCCATGCCTCGTGATCTACATGTGTGCTTGAAGAATCCAAGTGCACATCCCCTCCTTTAATGGAGGTTTTTTCTTATGTAGAAGGAGAATCTTCATATCCCTTCCCTCTTTCAACACATTTGGATCTACATTACTTCTTGTAGTGCCCTTCTTTTCACATATCCAACATACATTTACAAACTTTTCGGGATATTTAGATCTCCCACGTGAGGACTTAGACCTATTTCTTTCTTGGGATCATCCTCTTGCAAATAATGCATCTGTGCTATATCCTTCCATGTTCTTTCATCTCATCTCCTCCAACTATTAGCACACTTATTTATACTGAGAAGGGGGTGAATTAGTATTAGACTACCTTTTCTTTTTTTACAATTTTTCTTTACAATATTAGTCACTATGTTATTTTACCAACTATAGTAGTTAATGATAAAAATAAAACCATGCAATTCATAGTAAAGAGAGATTTAACTTGGAAACCCAAATGGGAGAAAACCACAAAACAATTATTTTATAAGATTATGTAGGCACCAACCTAATTTAACAATGCTTGCAAGCACCAACTTGCAGGAGACACCAATCTCCTCTTCTGAGCACCAACTCATCAACAATGTTTGCAGGCACCAACCTGCGGGAGACACCAATATCCTTAGTTGAGCACCAACTCAGCAACAATGCTTGCAGGCACCAACCTGCACGAGACACCAATATCCTTAGTTGAGCACCAACTCAGTACTTCCTATGGGAACCAACCTACAACAACAATATTTGCAGGCACCAATCCCCTTGTCTGAGCACCAAATAAACTCTCCCTATAGGCACCAATTTACAGTTTCTATATTCATGGGAACCCACTTATAGAAGACACCAATCCCCTTAGTTGAGCATCAACTCAGCATTTTCTGTAGGGTCCAACCTACAACTACAATATTTTGTAGGCACCAACCTGTAGGAGACACTAATCTCCTCAAGCTGCCAATAATATCATATTGCCTCTTTCCTTCAAATATTTTCTTGTACAAATATGTTGCTTCATCTTTGTTGTCACAAAACTTTCTACTAATTCACATTTTTCATGAATTGAGAAATTCCTTAGAACTTGCACCTCCCAGCCATCCTTAGACAATTACATTTCACTTCCTTCCATTTAAACAGACCTCAAATCCTTCACTTCTCTTCCACAATTCCCATGCTCTTTCTTTTCGCACTCTTCGACTCTCGGTTCTACAATCTCATAACTTCTCACTCTACTCTCCTCTCAACTCTTGCACGCATTCACATCCTCGGACCTCATACCCTTGGAGCTTCACATCCTCATCATTTTTCAGACTTATACTTATCTCCCCCACTCAAAACTATTTCTAGCATCGTTACTTATAGGGCCCATATGCTCAATGTTTTGTTCACATCTAGAAAGGATGCTCATGAGGATGGCTCTAGATCGCTTGGTTCTTCCTTAAAATTTGGGCTTCACAAATCCTTTGAAACTAGCACAAACCCCCTTTGTTTCATGCGCAATCTGCTCACAAACCACAACACAGGATTCAACACTCAACAACCATCTGATGCACCTAGAGTAAATCGTGGTTGTTGATATGCTCACTAGCCACCAGAATGCACAACACAACCTCAGTTCTCAACAGTCATCAGATTGTCTCCTCGATTAAATCTCAATCTTTGATCTCGTTCTCTGGCTAGTGGAATGGGACGCAAAGCTTCATCACTCAACAACCATTTGATCATCCTTCTAATTAACATCATTCGTCAATCTGATTCTCCATATATTGGGTGTTAGATTACTGAGAGGGAGGGTGAATCAGTAATAGAGCAATTTAATCCTTTTTCACCATAAAATGCAAGTGCTATATCAATGTAGCATTATCATCCAATAGTTGCAGAGTAAATAAACAATGAACAAATGAGCAATCACACACATACACAATACACCAATGTTTTATGTGGAAAACCAAAGCAGGAGAAAACCACAGAATGTTTTTTCTTATATGTCTTTAAGAATTACATTCATTGGGAGCACCAACTTCCTTTGTTTTTCAGCTGCGATTGGAAGGAGACTCCAACCCCCTAGTTTCTTAGGCTACAACCTAAGGGAAGCTCCAACTCCCCAATTCTCTGGATACAACCAGAAGGAGGCTACAGCCCCCTATGTTCTCTGGATACAACCGGAAGGTGACTACAACCACCTTTCCTTGCCCCGTCCAACCACCCTGACGTATAAGTAGAATGATGGAACCATTGTCATACTATCACTTTGAGATATATTGCTGTAAACATGTACCAATAACCTTAACCATGCATCAACATGTACCTCAACCTGTAATCAAAATGTACCATAAACAAGTGGATCAACCATGCACCAACCTGTACTGAACAATCTGTAATCAACCTATACCATAAACAAGTGCATCAACCATGCACCAACCTATACCTCAACCTGTACCATGAACAAGTGCATCAACCATGTACTAAACCTGTACAAATAACGTGTCACAACAACATGTCCAAACAACCTGTTATCACTCCAGGAAACTACTTAGGGTTTTAAGCTAAGTATGCCTGGTAACTTAAGAAATAAATATTTTTCAGTAGGTGGATCAATGGGATACCAAGAAATCACAATGAAGAGATTTACTTATCAGAATATCTTAATGAACCAGCGCTTTTAGAAACTGTCAATCAGATGCAATATAACAAGAGAGGTATGAAGAATACTATTCAGATAACCGAATACATGTGGAATGCAAGGTCAGATAACCAAATACATTGGAATGCAAGGTCACACTAAACAGCAAAGGATTCTTTCATTCAAGTTCATGAGCATAAAGCTGAACTAAAATTAAACAAAATACAGAATAGAAAGATGTATGAAAAGTCTGATAACAGTAGCAAAAGAAGATTGTGATTGTATTAGGATAAGCAATCAGTACATAGGCCAAATTCTCTCCAGAATCGAACCCTAGGTTCATGTCTTGTTCTGATATTTATAAGATTACAAAACAACCATCTGATCCTAAAAACCTGGATCAGATCTACTAAAAATAGAAAGTAAAACTGTTTGCAAGATACAAGGAATATTTTCTCAAAAAGTGGTAGATCCCTGATTTTCCTCTTGTTGAATGTTGATGATGTGGAGACAGCCTTCCAAGGATAAAGTTCTCTTCTTCTACTGGAGCCAAGTCGAATTGATTGAGCTGGCAGGATACCCTGTCTTTTAGTTCAAAGGAAATTACCCTTTTACCTTTGAAATTGTTCTTTTCTTCATCATAGACCAAAAATAGATGTTGGAATGAGTGAGATAATTCATAAGACACGTATTGGAAAAGGTTCCATATCATTTCATCTCGAAAATCTTCAACCTGTGCAAAAACTCGCTCAAATTCTGCACACAGTCACTTTCGGTGGTTGACTGGCATATTTTTCGGGTAGCTTATCCACCGAAAGTGCCTGTTTCGGTGGTTAATGAGCTCAGTATGGCTCGCCTAAACCACCGAAAATTGCACTTTAAAAATTCTTCAAAATTTCAAAAATGACCATTCTGAAAATTCCTTCATCGTTCATGCTTTCTTAGATGTTGTGGCCTTTATCCGTGCAGACTTTCGAATCTGTGTTGGCTTTGCTGGAGAATCTGTCACCTCTATGATAGTGGTGGCAAGATTGGCTAATGTATCTAACCATGTTTGCTCCTCTTCTGAAGATTCAAATTTCTTCAACTTAAGTCTTAACTCTCTTAACTGCCTGTACAATTTCATGTTTTCCTTGATCAGTTCTCTGTTCCTCCCTTTGATGGAATTGTGTTTCTGTTCAAGAATTTCATTTTCTTTGAACAACTCAGCAACCTTCTGCGTTAGATCTGCA
>JASDQU010097598.1:8042-19892 GCA_032191745.1 Picea mariana | reverse complement strand
ATGGGTTATGTTGTTGCTGAGAGAAGGGTGGATAGTAGCTGGAAGATTGTGGGGGCAGTTCCTGATATGCATTTGCATTTGGATTCCTAGGCTGCCAAGGCTTCTTAGGTGCAAATTGAGTCCCTGGAGCTTCCCCTCCCTTGAATATTGCTTGCAGTCCAGGTAAGGATGGATAGTCTTCTGTTTTGTGATTTTCAGTACATATTGCACATACAACAACATTGTCCAAGGGACATTCTCTTAAAGGATGCCTTTTTCTGCATTTTGAGCAAAATATACTGAGGACAGGGTTTTCCTCTTCCTTCTTTTTCTTAATCTTCAAGGTGTCTAGTTGAGAGCCAATTGTTCCTAACAGGTCTGTTTTAAAGTTTTCCAAAAGGTTTCCCAATTCAACTTTAGTAACCCCACCAACTGTAGATGTTTTGGTATTTTTGTTGACCGGTTCTCTCACACTTTTTGCATCTTTCCCTTTACTTCTTGAGTAAGTTCTACAGAGTTCAAAAATTGTTTCAAAGTTTTTCTGGTAAATGTCTCCTGAAGCCATTAAGTTGAGGGTATCAATGTATTCCTCCAAAACTCCTTTCAAGAAAAGAGTCTTGATTGCTTCATCCTGGAGATCAGTGTATTTAGATTTCTGAAGGGTAAAGGTGAATCTTTCTAGAATATCCTCAAGGCTTTCTTCATCTTGTTGTTGCAGTTTGAAGATGTCATTTTGAGAATCCTTGGTTCTGCAGTAGTCCTGGTACTTCTTTAAAAATTTTGTCTTCATATCTTCCCAGGATCTAATGCTGTACTCTCCCAAACTCATGAACCAACGTAATGCAGAATCTTTCAGGGTGGCAGGAAATAGTTTCAGTTTGTGTGCGTCCTGGAGGTAGTTATAGCTCCTGCACAGGATGTCGAATTCAAAAATAAAGACATCGGGGTCCTCACTATTTTTCCCATGGAAGGTTGGCAATGCTGAAAGTGGGATATTTTCATGGTGACATTCTGGACTAAGTCCAAAATAGGAAATCCAAAGGTGGTTTCTGATGCTACCTCATTCTCTCCTTGTTCTTCCCCTTCATTTTCAATATGAAGATCCTCATGTAAGTTTCTCCCCCTATCTACCATGGTGAAAGGATTACCAAGAATTGTGTGTACGATTCGATCTTTCTTTGGTGAGGGTGTGAAATCCCACCTTTCTGGATTCTTTTTGTCAGCAGTTTTATCTCCTATTGGTCTTTTTGAGGATTCTATGGCCTTCAATGTCACAGCTGTAGTTGTTATCTGTGAGACTCTAGGGTTAGAGTTTCTAAGAAAAGCTTGTATTTTCTCTGGATCAACTGTGTCATCCAGGGCTGGATCACCAAGGTTTTGAGTTTGTTGATGTATGGTGCTTCCTGGTTCTAGGATTTGTTCTATTGTTTCCTCAGCCAGAATTTTAGTTTCAATTTCTTTTGCTTTTTGGGTGGAGGTTTCTTCTTCTTTTTGTGGTTTTATATTTTTCGTAAACCTACCTCTAGGATCTCTATTTCTCATGAAATAATGCTAAATGAAATGAAAGAACTAAGATTGAGTTTCAGAGTACCTGTGATAACTGATATGTCGGTTTCCACTTTTTTGTTTCCACAGCTGCTCTTACTATCAACCTGCTAACACACCAAACCAAGCTAAGTGCATTCTAAAACTAATCAAGACAATTATCTTCTTACCTTTTAAACAACTCCCCGACAACGACGCCAAAAATGTCAAGCTGCTAAATTGAAGATTTTAAGTGACCTGAAACACTAAATTGTCAAACCAGGGTTGGTAAACTTTGAGCTGATACACAGTATGTGCAGGTAAGCGTCTAGTCTCTATCTGAATGCTATCCTAAGAATAAAACACACACCTATTCTAAGAACTTGGATTTTAATAACTATCTTGAAACTGAGCATTTCCTATTTAAATCATCAACAAAAACAGTCTTGTGCTCAAATGCTGGTACCGCTATTCTCATTCCAAAATGTGGTTCCACAAGATTATTGTTCGATCATTTACCATCATCACTTATATTCCATCCATGACACAAAGAGTATTTTCGAAGATGCATTCAATCTGGTCATCAAAATGAATTAAAAAGCTATCTACAGGAAAACAGAGTACTTGCCTAACTACTGGTACCAGGAGCTCCCCTTTGTTCTAACTGTAATCTAACTATTCTAAGCAGGCGAAATAACTACTGTCTAACAAAGCAAAGTGCATGCTAATTCTGAGTTATGTTCGAAGTGGAAATGAAAATCCAAACAACCACATGCATATTCTACCCTACAGGTATCAGTCCTGCGTTTAATATTCACCAACATAAAAAGATAACATTACGCTGAAATGATTTAGTCGAGGAATAAGTAAACACGATTCTGAAACTTTTAAACTGCCATGTAAGAAAACATTAACACACTGCAAATGAACTGAAGTTATGATAAACCAAAGCTAAATCTGTGAACGCTAGGCTATCTCGGATGCAAGTTCTAAAACCTTGAAATGAACTAAAGTTATGACAACATAAAACTAACTCTATTGCAAAATACGGCAGCGACTTGCACTGGTTTGGTGGGCCCAACCAAACGGCACAAACGTTGTTAGTAACGACCAGAGCCGACTATAACATTCTATTCAATCACTGTAAAAACTCTGTGCTTCATCAACTCAGAAAAAAATACTCAAATCACATATCAGTCAAATAATATAACGTAACAGTAATCTGTATTCAAAACATAAGTTCACGGCCTCACATAATCCAGCAACAATAACGATAGCAATAGAAATGGCAACAGTAACCCGTTCTCAGGAGTGAACATGGGTTTATATCAAAATCCTACTGTTTGTAACAGTCTAAACAAAGATGCATAGAAAAAAACGGATCCCCGATCCGAGAATAGTCTTGCAATCAAACTAAAAACGTATTTCACATCTTCGTGACACGTAGTGTCACTAAGTGTGAACGATGAAGAATAATCGATCCAGTTTCATCATTAGGCCTTCAATCATCTTGTGGCGATGACTCCAGCTGTCCTGCGAATCTTCTATCTCTCATTCGAACCATAACGCACACCATAATGCACAGATCTCGAACGGCTCCACTGGTACCTCCACGGGTGCGAGTTGGTACCTGGTACCGGCATCCTATTCCAAAAATAGCAGTGGTACCTAACCCAAGCGATATTAGTCCTATTATCAATTTAAAGCATTAAAGTGCATAAAAATAGCTTGAAATGCAAATATACCTTAGGTGACCCCTTTGAATGGTAAGGAGATGTTGATTATGTCAAAATGAGGTCAAAAGGGTGGTACTGGCATATAATTGGAGGTCTATGGTATATAGTATAGGCAAAGAGCATGGTCAAAATCGGGGACCAACAAGGCCATTAAAGAATTGTTAGACATGGGCCAAGTTCCAATCCCTTTGCATCTTCAGTAGTGTTAGTGAAAAAGAAGGATGGGACCATGCACATGTGAATTGATTACAAGTCTTTGAATAAGAAGACAATCAAGAAAAAATAGCCCATCCCTAGGATTGACGAGTTGTTGGATGAGCTTCATGGGGTTGTATACTTCACGAAGATTGACTTGCGCTTTGGCTATCATCATATAATGACGAGGGAACAAGATGTACCCAAGAATGCTTTCAAATGTCACTATGGTCACTATGATTTCTTGGTGATTCCTTTTGGGGTGACTAATGCACCAACCACCTTCCAATATTGCATGAACCATGTCTTCAAAAAACAACTAAAGAATTTCCTCTTGGTATTCTTTGATGATTTGTTGATCTATATCAAAACTTGGGAGGAGCATCTTCAACATGTAGAGCAGATTCTGGATATCATGGAAGGGAAATCTTTGTATGCTAAGGAATCCAAATGTGAATTTGGGATGACAGAGGTCCTTTATTTGGGACACATCATTGGGGTGAAGGGGGTACACGTACACCAAGAGAAGATACAAGTTATACTTGACTGGCCCACACCTAATACCCTCATAGAATTGAAGGGGTTTCTTGGCATTTGTTGCTATTACAGAAGGTTTGTCAAAGGCTTCTCTCAACTTTGTGCACCTTTGACCAATTTGACCAGGAAGGGAGCATTCAAGTGGAGTCCATAAGCAGAGTTGACCTTTGACAAAATGAATAAGGTGATGAGTTCTTGTCCGGTATTGTCCCTACCATATTTCTCACAACCCTTTACAGTGGCGTGCGATGCCTTAGGGGAGGGAATTGGAGTAGTGCTTATGCATAATAGGCACCCTATTGTCTATGAAAGACGAAAATTGAGGGGTCCTGAGATTTTCTACACCATCTATGACAAAGAGATGCTAGCCATCATGCATGCATTGGCTAAGTTCAGGAAATATTTGGTTGGGGAAAAATTCGTTGTGAGGAGAGATCACAACAACCTCAAGTACTTTCTGGATCAAAAGGACTTAAATGAGAGGCAACATAAATGGGTGAGAAAAATCCAAGCTTATGACTTTGACATTGATTTTGTCAAAGGGAAGAATAATGTGGTGGCAGATTCCTTATCCAGAAGACCATTAGTTTATGCCATGATTGACATCTCAGTTGACTAGAAGGCCCACCTTTTGGTAAAATACTCAAAGAAAAAATTTGCATGTGAATTGATGGATGGACAAGTGCAATATGACAACTTCAGAATTATGGATGAGATCATATACTACAAGGGTCAAATCTTCTTGGTCCCCAAGTCAACCTTTAAATACAAAGTGCTACAAGCATGCCATGATTCACCAGTAGCAAGACATCAAGGGTTCATCAAGACATACAGGCAGATAAGGGAAAGATTTGCTTGGAAGGGCTTGAAGGAAGATGTGATGTGCCACATCAAGGAGTGCACCACTTTTCAGGTAAACAATGATGAACACACCCACCCAACAGGATTACTGCAATCGCTTCCCATCCCTGAGCACAAATGGGAAAGAATATCTATGGATTTCATCACGGGATTTCCCAAGGCCCGGGGAAAAGATTGCATTTTTGTGGTGGTAGACAGGTTAACCAAGTTTGTGCACATTTTCTCCATTGCCACAGAATACAGTGTAGCACAAGTTGCATATTTGTTCTTCAGGGAGGTCTTCAGATTGCATGGTTTAGCCAAAACCATTGTGAGTGACAGGGACAATAGGCTTATGAGCACCTTTTTGCAGGAACTATTTAGATTGGTAGGTACGTCCTTAACCCCTAGTACCAGCCATCATCCTCAAACTGATGGCCAAACAGAGATAGTCAACAAGTGGATTGAAGGCTACCTCAGGAATTATGTGTCAGGGAATCAAAAGGCATGGGTTAAGTGGATTCATTTGGGGGAATATTGCTACAACACCACCCATCATATGTCTATTGGTATGCCACCATTTAGAGCCTTATACAATTATGATCCCCTCTCCTTTGTGGGGATTGTCTTTGCTAAAAACAGGGCTCCCATGGTTTAGGATTGGATTCAACAGATTCAGGATATACTCAGAGAACTTAAGTACCACCTACAAAGGGCATAGAATCAACAGAAGGTACAAGCAGACAAGCACATGGTTGAGCACGCATTTGAGGTCAGTGATTTGGTTTACTTGAGGCTCCAACCGTACAAACAAGCATCCATTAAGAGGAGTGGCGCAGAAAAGATCCAACCTCGCTTATTTGGTCCATACAGGGTCAACGGGAAGGTAGGGGTCGTGGCATATGATCTTGATCTACCACAGGGCAACAAAATACACAATGTTTTCCATGTGTCATGCTTGAAGAGAGACATAGGTAAACAAATCATTCCTATTGAGCAACTTCCACCCTTGGATGAAGAAGGATAATTGATAATGATATGAGAGGAGATATTAAAAGTATGGGAGAAGAAGTTAAGGAAGAGGAGCATCAAGGAATACTTGGTCAAATGGAAGAATTTACCCATAAAGGGTGCTACTTGGGAAGGTGAACAGATGCTCCAGGAGACAGGTCCAGAATTACTTGTAGGCAAGCAATTTCTAGCATGGGAGACTGTAATGTCCCTGACCTCTTGATGAAGTTTGTAGAGACTCAATAGTCTAGTTTTCCCCACTAGACTATAGTCTCATGCATTATGGGGACAAATTCAACCATAATCCATTACCTAAGCACAACGTTATATTATTGAGATGACTTTGGGAGAAAAAGATAACTAAAGGAAGGAAAAGAGCATGTGGAGAAAAGCAAGGAGTTAACCCCAGGGGTTAACTAAATCAACATAGAAATAGACCTAGAGTATAAAATAAAGGAAGGGCACACTTCTAAGGCATTCATGGATTATTATTACTTTTGCATTTGGGCTCTTGAGCACAAAGACCTTCGAGGGTTTTGGGATTAAAAACCTTAGAGATCAACTCGGTGGTGAAATACTCCACCTTCCTTGATCCAAGATTGGTCCCGGAGGTGCAACATTCCTCCCACACCATTCTACAGTAGGTACATATCATATCCATTAGTAGAGGAGTGACAATGCCCAGCCTAAGGGGGTTTCCAGTAGGAGGGCACATGTGGAGATCAATTCAATCTGAAGAGAGGAGAAGGATATTTGGAAAAGGAACATATGAGTATTCTTTGTATGGCCTAGGACATCATTTCTAGTCTATTCAGGAGGAGGTTTCTCTATCGTATTATTTATTAAAGCTTGGCACGAGTTGGAGAAGAGAGGGGTGCACTGCAGAAAGACGTTTCAATCATTTGGTGGTTCAAATATTCATTGTTCAGCTTGAGACTTCACCAGTGGGGCTGCATTTCCCCAATCTATCATTTCAGTGATTTTGGTAGCAGTTGGAGGTCTCTAGGAGAGAGGCCGAAATATTGGGTATTCATTTATCCAGGAGGGCGCAAACCAATTAGGGGTTTGTTCATTTGAAGGGTCAGAACTCCACCATTCATTTTGAGACTTCAGCAGGAGTTTAGTCTTGGCCCAATCTATTGTTCCAGCCATTTTGAGAGCATTTGGAGGCCTCAAGGAGGGAGGCCGAAATATTGGGCATCTACAACTATCTAGGAGGGCGCAACTCAGCTAGGAGGACTGGATCTGGTTCGTGGAGGGAAGGAAATCTATCTTGTATCTCTTCCTAGTTCATTAGATTTCCTTTGAAGGCTATTATCACTAGTTTGGCTATTATTGTAGCATCTATCATTCCATTTTGGATATTATTGTGGTTTTCTTCCAGATCTGCAGATCTCTGGTTATAGGATCTATCTACTATTTAAATAAAGGTCAAATTTGACATTGTTGGCTCTATATTGGTGTTTCTGGTTGTATCTTGTCTTTTCTTATGGTATATGCTTCAGATCTATCTCTTCATTTCTATAATATCCATAATATAAACCCTAATGCTCAACTTCATGAGTAAACCTACAAACACACAAGAACAACACCTAATCAGTTAAACAATCAAGGTTTTCGAGTGAAAAATTGGCTTCGTAACATTACAAATATCCTTCCAATTGGGTAATTGCAATACTCAATTAAAAATTTCCAAAATCCAAACATTTCTCATGGAGAAATTTCATAAAACACTTGTCACAAAATATCAATTTCTTCATATACCATTGACCTCTGGCCCATACAACCCTAGCGCTATAACGAGTGGCTCTGATACCATTATGTAACGTACCCAATATGATTTTTACACCTTGATTATATGGGGTACTTATGATAACCACTCAAATTCAATCCAATTCATTAAGGAACCGAAATCAATAGTTATATTGTTATTAGCAAGCACGGCACTACATATTTATGAAACCTAAATGCAAATATTCAAATATTCAAAAAATCATAAATCATAAATTTAGGATAATTCAGGTAGTTAGAAAAAAAAGATGGAAAATAATTCAACCATAATAATTCAATATTAAATTCAACACAATTCAAAAATAGAAATAGAAACACTTGCTTTTATGGAATTGTTCACCAACTAGTTGTAGAAGAGGTATGTTTCACCCAACAATAGGTTCCCTGATACATCACTTCTCTTTTTAATAGAGGCCACCCTTGAAATGAGGCTATGAATACATAAGGGGCACACTCTTCCTATGGTTGTCTCTAATTTCTATTCTCACAGCCCAATTCCCAAGCTAACAATCACATATAGTATTTCCTAATCCACAATCCTCTTCCCCATCAACCTGCAAAACCCAAGGAATAGGATCCCCTTCTTTGCTCATCAATCCCTTAGGCTATCCCACTTCCATCCAAGGCTCTAGTGCAGGCTAATCAGGGAATCTCACTACTGGGATTCTAAGGAATTAATAATTGTAATGATTTTTTCTCAATTACAACAAATATAATTATGTACAACCACAATTATCTATAAATTTGTGGTTTTGGCTTTCACAGTTTGAATTTCAGTATACACACAATAGTTTTCTTTAGGAAAATTTCCCAAATCCTCCAAACAAATTACAATTCATAGGTGAATTTCCAATTTCTAGTAAGTTCGACTCTTTGATAATTGAACAATAGTCTCTCTTCGAAATTTCCCCCTTGAACCTTCATAATTTGAACCATAAAAATAATAATTCACTTGCATTTAAAGGTAAACTTTAATTGAATGGAATGAAGGAGTCATGTATCCCTTCATGCACTAATCTTCCCCAATGATTAATTACATAATTAACCATAATTAGTGTAACATACCCACTACCTAAAATCAAACTTTTTCATTGATTTCTCAACAATGAGAATCCCCGAAGCTCGCAGCAGCGAAATGCCAAACCCGATCCACAGGTCCTTCTCACCCACACGACTTTTCTGCACTAAGCCGTGATCTTTCCCTGATCTTAAGTTTTGGGTTTCGAGATCCCCGATGTCAAGAGTTCCTATCCTCTTGAATCCTCGATCTCCGATGAGAAATTTCGCCGATACGCGCCCTTTACGCGTTATCCCTCCTGGCTATGCTCTGGTCCATGTGACCGATAATTCATAAGACCGCAGCCTTATCCTTCCTTCGGGGTTTTTGGCTTCAAAATCCCGAAGCACTCCAACTCCCACTAGCCCTCCAGGCTAGACTCCTGGTCCATATGACCACTATCTCACAAGACCGCAGCCTTGTCTCCCATCGGGGTTTCAAACATCGCAATGTCGAAATGCATAAACATTTTGTCCTCGGGAACCCTGATATCCTGATATAACGTCAACTTCCGCTAGTCCCCTAGGCTAGACCCTTTTGGTCCACATTACCTCCCTCTATATGACCGCAGTCATACCACCTATCGGGGCTTCGGGGTTTCAAATGATGAAATGCATTTGCCCAAGGGATTGCCGATCCCTCGAATCCCGATTCTCCGCTACACTGACAGCTGGCTCGCAATGGCACTTTTCCTTCTCATCGGGGATTCAGTCTTCGCGATTCCGAATTGCATAAACACCTTGTCACCGGGATTCCCGATATCCCGATGACCCAAATGTCGATAGACGACTTTCTGTCGGGACTTTCCCTGACGGCTCCGATTGCTGCCATGCGATCTCCTCTGATAGACAGTCCTGGTTAACTCTCAGAATTTCATGACTTCTAATGTCCTGGACGCCTCGTCCCTAGGACTCACGAAATGCCGGACTCCGACTCCCTTCAGATCTTTGACACGCGTCTCAAGTGAATGAACGGTTCAGATCGCTCCTTGCGTTTTCGAGACTTCTGATGTCTCGACTTTCATGACCTCAGGAACTCCGATTTCCTGACTGTCGATATCCCGATGTCTAGTGCCTGGATCTCCGGAATGGACGATCGCGTGACACGCGTCCTCTCTCAGATGGACGGTCTGGATTTGTGTCAGGGTTTTCAAAGTGGACTTACATGATCTCCTGTCCATGGGAATATCGATATCCCGACGCCTCGATCTCCGCCACGTGTCACCACTTACGGATGGTCCAGATCGTTTCCGGGTAATTTCCCATGGAAATTCCCGATCTCATGTCATCGAGACTTCCGATTTCCCGATACGTGAAACCCCGATGAGCCAACCCTCCTTTCGGGATTTTTCCTTCTGTTCACGAGCTTAACCCTCGCGCAACTTCTATCAAGTCCGACGGCTAACAGGTATCTGCTCAAGATCTGACGACTCAGATCTGTCCCACCTCATGCATTCTTCCACTACTTCACGGATGTGGAAAGATCAATGGTCCAAATGTTCTCATGGGCCTTGTGGGGGGGGGGGGAAGGGGTCTACGATCCCAATTTCATTGCTATTCACGAAGATAGAGAGAAAAAGGGGCAAGATATGTAATGCCCTTGTTACTTTCATCAATCTGACGGTCGTGAATGACCATGGGTCTTCCGACCGGATCTCGTCCGTCGATTCATGACTTATCCCTACGCTGCTACTTCGGAATTTTTAAGAGGGTCATTCCTCCTCGTGCTGGGTTATTAAGACTTGCACATTCAAGCCCTTTTTCTAGGTTCTTGGTAAACCTTTCCAAGGAGGGAATCTCTGTGAAGAGATCTATTCCGGGGCTTCCCTAGAGACGGATAAGGGGAAAACATCTTCCCGATAATGGGCTGAAAGTCTGACTTGGTTCAACTTATGCGAACTTAACTTCATTTATCAATCATAGGCCAATTCATTCATTTTCTGTTAAAAGCATATATCTACCCTTTCTTATCAAAACACTGCATAGACATTCTTTACTGCAGACGTTCACAATTTCATAGTTTATGAGCATATATGTCAACATATGAATTTCAAGGTGCAATATGTAAAACACTTATCAGAAATAACACCAGGAGTGAGTGTAACTGCTAAGAGGGGTGCTCGTTTCCACCCAACCGTAGGCGTAGCGACTCCTAGCAGATTTACCACTAGCCACCCCCGAGCTGAGACCACGATGCTCTGAGACTGCGTCTTCTCTGTCTGCCAGTGACCAGGAGCGAAGGTTGCAATCCTTCCTCTCTGCTATCACTCACTCTGTCTAATGCCAGAGTTCCCCTCGCATCTGCCCCCTCGAATCACTTCTTCCCCATGCCTTATCCTCTTGCGAGGTTGTGTGTGGCACGATTACCCTTGCGCTGATCAGGCCTGATGGCTCTATAGATAGGCGGTTCACCTCCCCATCCCTCAGTAAGCCATCAACCTACCAGCCTGCAAGGCATTAAATTTAGGGCTAGCGAGCTGCTTTTGGTTCTCCGGGCCAGTGGAGTCCAAATACGGTATTGATTCTCGGTGGAAGTTAATGCCACCTTTTCAGGTGCCTTCGACCGCCATCATGGTCTCTTTTCTGCACATCCCCTCTCAACAGTCTTGCAATAAATTCAAAATGTTATTCACATTCATCGACCTCTTCCTCAAGGTCCATTTACATCACATATTCATATTTATGAGTTTTCCATAGTTCTTGGCCAGTTCAGTTATATTTACAAGCTGGGGGAAATAGGGTGTTACAATTCCCTCCCCCTTAAAAGGAACATCGTCCTCGATGTTCTTATCTACTAACATGAATTGCATGTACAGAAGTAAACAAAATCAGATATGCCTGTCTCATGGCATCCTCCATTTCCCATGTAGCCTCATCTGGGCCAAAATGTTTCCATTGCACCTTGACCTGTGCAATGGTTCTGTTCCGGAGTGGGGTTTCCTTTCTATCCAATATGCATTGGGGTTCTGGTAGAAATTCTCCCTCCGGTTCCACCTGGATCACAGACCAGTCAATTATATGATTAGCATCATGTACATATTTATTCAATAATGAAACATGGAAAACATTATGTGCTTTTATTATGGAAGGAAGTGCTAGCCGATAGGCTACAGGTCCCACTCTATCTAGAACCTCAAAGGGTCCACAATACTGGGGTGCCAATTTGGCACAAGCTCCCATT
>JASDQU010097597.1:0-11800 GCA_032191745.1 Picea mariana | reverse complement strand
TCATGGTGGAAGGAGGACAAAATGTTTACAAGTCGGAGAAATGGTTGGTATGGGACAGTTAACCTGAGGGAGCCATACATCTGCTTGATAGCTCTCATCTGCCGATTGTATGGAGAGAAGGATTTCTCCAAGTTTTCAGAAGCATGGATGCCCTTGGCATAAATAGTGGCTATCCTTGGAAGTAGCTTCAATTCGGGGGCATTAATTTCCAAGAAATTAAGCATCTGTGTACAATAGGCTTAGACGCCAAAAGAAGGGGAGGCACCTTATTTCCACATGGCCTCATACCTACTCAATGTGATCTGTGCGAGAAATGTATCCTCAATCATGAATTTAAAGTAGCATGTTGCAGATCTCCCTGTTCATGTTTATTTCAGCATACTTTGTGAGAACAAGTACAAAAAATTCTATGCACTCATTTGCAATTAATTCATCGCCCATATTAATTTTATTGTATTTAAAAAGGAATGCCTGAGACTATCTACAAAAACCAAGAAAATGGTAGCAAAGGTATGCCACTGGTATTTAGATGAAAGAACAAACTATATCTGGGTGTTCGGGGCCACTAGAGAACCACATCTACTACCTTCTCACATCCCATACTGGCTCATTATGGGATACATATGCTATCAAACTATCATGCAGGGCTATAACCCCATGCTAATCAAGGACAAGAAGAAGGATTTAATACCATACGGTTTCCATGTGGGGTTTTATTTGGTAAAGGACATTGATCAAGACAAACAAGTAGGGTTGAGCCAACTTGAATTCAGGTTCCTAATAGGATGATTCCACAAGCACGACCCTAAAGGCCTATTCCTCCAACATGCTTCACAAGTATCATCTTTTTGGCCATACGCACATGTAGTACATAGGATGGCCAACCTGAAAATGACTAGGTTCAAGAATATGAGCATGGATGAACATGTGGAGACAATAGAGCAGTCAGCTCAAGAGGCCCTTAGAGTTAGGGAAGAGATGAGAACGATAGAGACTATAAAATCACAAAGAAGATGATTTATCTTTCTAGAAGGGGCGCAGAGAATCATTGATCAGTTGCAGAATGACCCTAATCTTGTAGAGATGTCGAGGATTCCCATTGATGACCCAATCGAAAGAAGATGAGATCTAAGTGGATTAGATCCAATACAACTGGAAGAAATCATCGGCCCAGAAAACCTTGCAGTTCCACCACCACATATCAGATCACCAGGGGGAATTCCAACCCAGCCTGAGATAGAAAGGACACCAGGTAGGAAAAGTGTACAAAACCCCTTGTTTTACTTAATAGATATTTATGATGATGAGGAGAGTTTATAGGTGTCCCTAGTGACTCTAGTGTAGATTACAGAAGAAAAGGAACCTGAGAAAGAACCTACACCATGTCTCGATGCTTGAATTCAAAACCTTCTACAGAGAAACCATGAGGTCCAAAGTGTCTTAGACACTGAGCTACTCGACTTGTCGGGAACCCTAATAGATAGCTTGAGGGATGAGCTAGGATCGGGTGCCCAGAAAGAGGAAATTCCACAGCAATAAATCGACACTTTGGTAGTCGATTACCAAGTAAGTACTGAACCTAACCCTAGTTCTTCAGTTTTGGTCGATACCTCAACATCCGATGAGAAACAAATGGAGGTCGAGCCATCCAGACATATGGAAGAAGTTCAGGAACCCATCCTAGAATAGATACACATAGACGGTAGCATGGGAAATTCTCTAACCTGGGGAGAACAACAAATCACCAAACCTATTGATGAGGTCACCAACATACAAGAAATCGCCTATGAAGGGAAGATAAAATTCATCATGAAGAGGACCACTAAGAAGAGGAGGCTCATGTTAGACAACTTGATTCTCATCACTACGAAGGAGAAGTTGCTCAATAGAGAGCATGCCAAGACATTTGAGCTTATCGACGTAAGGATGGCTATCACAGATGCCAAATTGGATAGAGAAAGAAGAGATAAAAAGGAGTTAGCCTCTTCTCTTAAGGAGTTGGATCATTTGCGCCATTTGGAAAAATACTATCATCAATCCACACAGGCCATGGTGTTTCTGAGAAGTGATTTCCAAGATGCTTATCCCAAATCCACGAATGAACGACACCTTTTCACTGTAGTTATAGCCGATTTCCAGGAAGACACCCTTATGGAACTAGCAACCTGCAAGGATGTGGAAAGGTTGTATGAGAAAGATCAACAAGTAGTATAAAGGATCGATTACATCAACATGGTTCAAAAGGGCCGAGAGGATGAAGAGCATGAAAGAACACGAATACTGGGTAACAATGGCCCAAGAACCTCAACGGGAGATTCAGGAGAAGTGGGAAGACTACGAAAAGAGATGGGAAAATATTGATCGGGAGATGAAAGACATCGTCCTCCGATAATTCGGCTCACCCGAGGACTTTGTCGACCTACATGACATAGTCAAGCAACATGCAAAACAGGACTCGGCATGGACAACAGAGATAGAAAAGGTGGCGAGCATGGCGTCAGGTCAAGTACAACAGTTCATGGAGCATCTAATTAAGGCTCGAGTAGTTTTGTAGTGGTTGAGTGTTAAAATAATCAAGTGCATAGCATGGGCAGTAGAAGTGAAATAAATTATTTCAGCCATGATGCACCAACACAAGTTCTTGTATATCAACACATGCAAGGAACTCTTCGTAAAATTGTTGGAATATGAGAAGAGTCATCCACTTTACTAAAATTATTTTATTATTCTTAGAAAATAGAAAGATGAAAGCGCCATGTGGCAATATTTTGTTTTACTTATCTTGCACGTGTAATAGATATTTTTAATTAATGGTTCATTATAAATAAGAGGATTGACCTTTTATCAAGGGTCGATGGTTTTGGAAAAGACCCTCATTTTTTGGAATTGTAAATAACTATTTATGAACTACCTTAATTGAGAAGTCATGTTTAGGACCAGAGAAAAATTTATGTTTTTCATAAAAGGCATTGTGTGATTGGATTGAGGAGGAATTACTTCCAAATTCATTTTATTAATCGATGATGTAATGAGTCAGAGTTTCTGAATCTATTGATAAGTTAGTTGTTTCAATATTTTTTGTAGTTCTTTTCTCTAATGATGAATGCAAATCATTGTGTTAAGGTGTGATTAATGCTAGAGCTAAGGAAACTCTTTTTCTTTCCATCATCTTATTGCATGCATGTTTTCTTACGATAATTGTATCTTAGTCAATAATTGAAATACGAACAAGTTAATGTATTAGTACTAGGCTTGTCATAGGTGTGAATATATTTTTCTGTATGCTTGAGCATAAGGGTTATCCCAAGCTCATCCTTCTTCAGTAGTTAATAACCCCCTTTACCAGCTATTTTATACCATCACACTTCTCTTGATCAAACCCATCTAATAAAATAAAAGAGAAAAAGAGAACGTTTAAACTGAAGGAGGAACTTTCATAAGAAGATATCATGTCAATCACTATTTAAATCCCATTGATAAGTTTACTGGATCGAAAGATATGAAGAACCATGCCACCATAAGACAATGCAGAATCTAATTGGGCCTCTGTGGCGGGTTTGGTTCTTATTTTTGAGTAAAAGGGATTTAGGACCCCTCAACAGAATTCATGCTAGAAGGAGGGCCAGAATGAATGGATAATAATATTTCTGATATAATATTTCATGTAGCCTATAGATTCAAAACATCCCACATGCATGTCTAGTCATTCTCAAGACATCCCACATACACTGAGTACTCCTAAAACGAGTAACTCATCCTAGCAAGAGGAAGAACATCTATTCCCTAAAATACCTTACTCTATTCCTCATGAGGAGTTAAACTAGTTGACAAGAATCACAAAAGCTTACGCCTGACAAATTGGATCATTACCCTTAGCTCTGTTACTTCCTCGTAGAAAATAAGTAAGTAGACCAGTGGTTGACACCCTCGACCAGGTTTTTTTTCACACAGTAGAAGACCTGATAGATTTCACCCTCACCAATATCGAACATCCCCTTAATATAATCCCCAAAACATCAACTCGTAACTACTCTAAGCCTGATGATTTTGAATCTGACAAGGAAGGGTTCAACTCAGATCACTCAGCTTCAGAGTTAGACGAAATGGAGGATAACAATCATCATAATGAAGAAAGGGGAAACCCACCTCAAAATTATCAACCATGGTTGGCCAGAGATGCTCTGGAAATCCCCAAATAGGTACATAAGCTCCCTCGACATACAAAAAAGTTTCTTCTCAAGTTTGACCCTAAAATATCTGTATTTCCTGAAGACCTTATTAAAAAGTTCATACTAGTTATTAATTTGATGAATGTCCAACATGAGGATGTAGTATGTAGAATTTTTCCTGTAGGGTCCATAACTAGTTGGAGGGTCCATAACTAGTTGGACGAAGTTTCAAAAGGATTTTTTAGACAAATTTTCAAAAGAAACCACTACAAGAGCTTTAATGGATGAACTGTTCGCCACCACCATGAGTTCAAAATAAAAGGTTAAAGACTTCAATAAATGATTTAACACTATCTTGAACAAATTTCAACCCGAAGCTAAACCCACTCAGGAGTTGCAAATTGAGGTATATGCTACTGCTCTCTCTGCTTCTATTTCCATGTTTGTAAAAGGGGTTTTCAGGCATACCCTAGCTGAACATTTTGAGGAAGTCAAAACAATTGAATTCCAAATGAAGGGATGTAAAGAGGGTCGGGTCTCTCTATTTAAGAAGGAATCTCAATGTCCACCCAGGAGAGGGATCTTATTGACTAGACCCCTAGGAAAACAAATAGAACAAGGTCACAGAAAGGGAAGTGGAGACTTAGAAGACCTACAATGGATGATAAAAAATATTTCAAATGAAATTGTAGACATGAAAATAAGTGCAAGGGACTGAAACCAAGGACAAAGGCCTTATAAACCCTTTTTTAAGAGAAACCCATCGTTCAAAGAAACTGAACCTCCCCCGACCAACTTAAACATTGACCTAGGTAATGTAGCATCCAACTCTTTATGTATCTATCATCAAGAGAAACATTCCAAAATATACTATCCACAATGAGTACATGACATGAATCTTATGGCCAATTGGTTCCTAGATGAATTTTCCCTTACTGAGTAATCAATCGGCTCAACGATGAATATTGTCGACTAGGAGGAAGTTCACCCACCAGAAGAAACAACAATGTTGTTGTGGGATCCTGACTGGCGAATTCCTTCTGATGATATATTTGAGGTTCAAGAACCACCTGCTGAGGTTTTGGCTATGCAAACGTGAGGTAGGGGTCTACCAATCTCAAATGACCTTACCATTGTCTAAACCTTGAGAGGAAAACAAATAATCTATCACCCAAAATAACATGTTGTCTCATAAATAAATCCTATAAACATCCATTCACATGAATCACCCAAGATAGACTACAACATTGTATAATCTTTTAAAATATTGAAGGAAAATGTATCGGTCATCGACATGTGTAGAATTCCCTAGCAAAATGAATTTTTGTTACAATCCTTAAAGTCAGTAGAAATCCCTATAATAAGCATTGACCAAGGGGAAACCTCATCTCCCACGGACCTAAAGAATAAACCGAATGTGAAATATTTCTCTGTAGATAAACAAGGAAAGTTGTTTTTCCTACCTTTCCTTTTAACATTTGAAGTCTTCAAGAGAAACCTCCATAATTGGTTAGTTGACTCAAGGGCATCCTCTAATGCTATGCCATTATCTCTTTGCAAGAAATTAAATGCAGTCCCACTCAAAAGAGATAAGAATGTTATACAAGTGGAGAGGACTCAAGTGAAAGTTATTGGGGAACTCAAGGACGTCATGATCATAATGGCTACACACCCAAAAAAATTTAAAGTAATTGACATCATTGTAGTGGATATACCAGAAGCTTATGGACTACTACTTAGTCGAGATTGGTCCGAGAAGTTGAATGGTTACTTTAGCATGGAATGGGCTCACCTTTGGTTTCCATTAAAGGGACATGCGACCATTATTAGGATAGATAGGGAAATCTATCTCAAACATACTATCACTGATTTAGAAGCCTTCAACAAACCCTCGTCGACAGATTTCCATGTGCTAGGAAACTACTCCTATGATTATAATTTTGTCAATTTCTCCCCTCTCTCATCTAATGTACCTCTTACTCAAAACTCCAAAATGACTTTTCAAGTAAATCTACTGGTAACAGAGAGAGAAATCCTCTTATGTCAAGAACCTCTGTGGGAAACCACAGAAAAAGTAGGTGGAGGGGAGGAAGTTACTAGGCTTGGAGAAGATGATGATTTTCACTCACAAGTTTGGACCCTATACTTCGATGGGTCTAAATCGCAAGAAGGGTCGAGAGAAGGATGTATCTTCATTAACCCAAAGGGAAAACAAAATTTCTTGTCCTGCAGACTAGAATTTCAATGCACTAATAATACTGTTGAGTATGAAGCTTTAGTGCAAGGAATAAAGAAATCCATAGACTTAAATGTTAAAGAACTAAAAGATTTTAGGGACTCTGAAATTATCATCGGGCAAGTAAAGAATACTATACATTTCAACTCTCCCCACCCGAGGAACTATCAATAGGAAGTGTGCAAGCTAATATAAATTTTTGAGGCCTTCAATATAACAATGATTCCCGGGACAAAGAATAATCTTGTTGATTCCCTGGACACTATTTCCTCGAGGCTATCTCCTTTAGAAGACTATGAAGCCTCCTGGTTCACTGTGAAACTACTCTACAAACCATCAGTGCAAAACAATATTTATAATTGGAAGGTCTTTGAAGGAGATGAACAGATTATAAACTTCTTGATTGATCAGGAAAATTTTAAAGACCTGGCTATTGACAATGAAGCATTCCAAGAGAAATTAGTAGAAACCAATTCCCATGAACAAAGAGGTGAAATAGATCACTCTAGTAGCAAACCAAAGTTCCACACGATACCGAAAGGGGTAGCCAATATGGAGAACCGCTTTGACTTAAGAGAAATATTTAAAGGGTCAACAAATAAAAAGACAGGGAGCTCCTGTCCCATGTACGAGACTATAAATATAGGAACCCTGGAAAACCCTCAAAATATAAATCTAGGAAAGACTATGTCTAAAAAAGAAAGGAAAGCCTATCTCAAAATTTTCATAGAATATCAATATGTTTTTGTGTGGTCCTACCAAGAT
The DNA here is from genome assembly GCA_032191745.1 of Picea mariana. Taxonomy (NCBI): domain Eukaryota; kingdom Viridiplantae; phylum Streptophyta; class Pinopsida; order Pinales; family Pinaceae; genus Picea; species Picea mariana. The sequence goes on along the minus strand of JASDQU010097597.1, from coordinate 4,630 downwards.
CTGAAAACATATGACACTTGTATTATTCAACACACAATACCACTAAAATCTAGAGTAAAACCCTTCCAACATAAGCTCTAGAAGTACCACCCGTATTTGGAACCCCTCATGTGTCAAGAGTTAAAGAAATTACTAGATGCTAAAACTATCTTTCAGTTTAGACACTCTGCTTGGGTAGCAAATTTGGTTCTTGTCAGGAAAAAATATGGCGAAATCTGCATGTGTGTGGATTTCAGAAACCTCAACAGAGCATCAAAAAAGGATAACTATCTAGTCCCACCGATGGAACAACTCTTGAAGACCATGTCTGCTTCTAAAATTTTCGCCTCGTTAGACAGTTTTTCAGGTTACAACCAGGTTCTAGTTTCAAAGGAACACTGATTGAAAACTACCTTCTGAACCAAGTTGGGAACCCTTTCTTATAAATGCATGCCCTTTGGATTAATTAACGTGGGGGAAACTTTCCAGAGGGATATCTATGTAGATTTTCGGGGACTAATCAACAAGTGTGTAGTAGTCTATTTGGACAACCTGACTATGTATTCAAAGAACAAATAAGATCACATCCAACATCTAACCCATATTTTCGAAAGGTGTAGAAAATGCGGTATATCTTTAAACCCTACGAAAACTATCTTTGGTGTCGAGGAATGGAAATTACTAGGTCATATTATATCTCAAGAAGGATTTATCATAGACCCAAAATGAATTAAGGAAATAGCTCATCCTCCCTTACCCCACAGCAAAAAGGTTATGCAATCCTTCTTTGGGAAAATTAATTTTGTGAGGAAGTTGACCCCCGATTTTGCTGATACTATCAAACCCTTACGAAAAATGATTAGGAAGGATGTTGATTTTAAGTGGGATGATGAGCAAAAAAATTCTTTTAGCAATATTAAGACTGCAATATCTCAAGCTCCAATGTTGCGAAGTCTCAACTTTATCAAAGATTTTTTCCTCTGACCAATCTTTAGTTGCAGTATTGAATCAGAAGGATGATGAGAACAATGAGGCCCCAGTATCATTTATGATCACTAATATCCAAGGGGTCAAACTGAATTATCCTACTATATACAAACAATCTTATGAGGTGTACAAAGTGGTAAAACATTTCACATCTTACATCCTAAAAAATCACACCAAAGTCATTATGCCTCAGTCGGAAGTCTGATCCCTATTCACTCAATAAGAGATTGGGGGAAAGAAGAGGAAATTGGATGGAAATTGTCCAAGAATTTGATCTAGATATAAAACCTTCCAAATTGGTTAATGGACATTGATTGTGTAAACTGGCTTCTGAAGACCAAGACCAAGTAAATGAAGACTTAGGGTGGGAGAATGAAGTGGAGTTATGGTGTAGTGAAGATTTATATGTTCCCCCAGGGTAGGAGTCTTAGTATGGAAAGATAATTTATCTATTGCATCATGGGACTTGCCCTGAAAACCTAAGCCCTAAGGAAAAGAGAGCTCATAGACTAAAATCAACACAATATCGCCTAATAAATTCGGTGTTTTTTCACATAAATTTTGATGGGGTACTTTTGAGATTTCTCGAATGTGAAGACATAGAAAAGGTTGTAAAGGAGCTCCATGATGGTCCTGTGGGTGGACACGTAGTACGGAATACCACCACTCACATGATACTGAGAGACAACTATTATTGGCCTATGCCATTTAGGGATGCTCATACATATGCTAGAAACTGCAAAACTTGTCAAATAAGCATGGGGAAGGAAAAAAAATCAGTTGTCCCACTCCAACCAATGGCCATATCCAGACCATTCGAGCAATGGGGGTTACATTTCATAGGGGATAGTACCCCGAGTTGTTCAAAACAACATAGATACATACTTACTGGTACAGACTATTTCATGAAATGGGCAGAGGCCATCCCTCTGACTCACATAAATGAAAAGGTGGTAATCCAATTCATAGAACAACAACTGATCACAAGGTTTGATATGAATTTCATTCTTTCTTTTTATAATGATTCTTACTTTTATTCCACCCTACTAACATATTTTTATCTATACAAAGGAATCATAATCATATACTCTGCAAACTATTAAACATGGGGGCATGGAGTGGTATAATCAACCAATAAGAACCTAGTAAGGATCTTGAAGAAAACAGTTGCAAAAAATCAGAGGAATTGTCATAGTTCTCTTCATAATTCATTATGGTCCGATAGAGTAACACCCAAGGAAGTTATAGTTAACTCCCCATACTTTTTGGTATACGGACAAGAATCCATTATCCCAAACGGGCTATATCTTCCATCTCTTCATCTTGCTCAAGGATCTAGAGGACAAATCTCATCGGTTGTTCAATAGAGAATTGATACCCTCCTCATGATGGAAGAAGAAAGGGGGAAAGAAAAATCAAAGTTTGTTTCTCATCAGCAGATAGTTAAAATATGGTTTGAAAAGAATAAGTCCAGAGAGAAGAATTTTGAAGTAGGAGACTTAGTCCTGAAATGGGATAGAGCGAATGAACCGAAGGGAAAACATTTGAATTTTCAGAATCTATGGCTCAGACCTTTTCAGGTAGATGAGAAACTTGGGGTAGGCATGTATCGATTGAAAAATATGAGGAGGGAACTCGACGCCCTCCCGGTGAAAGGCCAAGCCCTAAAACAACATTTTCGTTAAAAAAAAATGTGTGTGTGTGTGTTTTCATGTTATTCTATGTGTAGGTAGGCTGATTGTAGAGTCCTTTATTTCTGTTTTTCTTTTGTGTGGTATTTTTCGTGCAATAAAGTTGTGCTTTTCAAGGAATTGGTTGACCTTAATCAAAACGGTATAGAAAAATTTGTTCTCGACTCATGCTTACATGCAACACAAGAAACGTTGGAAAAATTGTGTTATTCTTAAAAGAGTTCTATATCTAACCTTTGCAGATAAACAACCTTGGCAAGTGATGAGTTGTCTGCCTGGTGGTCTAGTAAAACCTAAAGGGAAATATGGCAATTTTGAAAGGACCACATGTAACTCAATATAGATCTAGGAATAATTTCACCTTAACCATATCATCTTGCAAATAACAAATGTCCTACTCTCCCACTCGCTCAGGATATCTCTACAAAAAATAAATCAATTATATAAAATGAGTGCAAAGTAGGAGAGGGTATGCATATAGCTACGTTGGGGCTATGGATGCTTGCTAGCAATGGAGCAGGGTCTGTGACATAGGGGTGACTCCATCAGGGCTATGGACGTGTTGTTCCAGAGTTTGTGTTTTAAGGCTATAAAACACACCGTCTAGGCATCCAAAAATGATAATACTTTTAAAACAATGAAACAAAGAAAATTAGATCAGAGTCGGTTTCTCAACTGTCTCTGTCTTTCTTCCCTTTTTTCCTGGATAGTTATATTGCGTTCAATCGCTGCCCACGATCGCTCTAACTCGGTTCTATTTTTTGCAGTTTGTAAGATAGTATTAAATAGGTTCAATGCAATGCTGGTTTGATCTTGTAAACCGGGTTCTACGTTTGGTTGTCTTCCGTTAGGGACTGTCATGGGTGTTTGAATTTTTTATATTTTTATAAAAAGGGTTTTTATAATTTTGTTACTTCAGACATTCGGGTAAGATATTGATAAAACAACTTTAAAACTTAAAACAGAAAATGAAGACACAAGTAAGGCCGTTTCCTGGTTCAGTGACAATTATGAAATTGTAAAACAATGAAACATAACACAGAGAAATATAAGGCTTTAATTTGGAAAGAATCTTATATTTCAATTACAATAAAGAAAGGGATGCAGGTTTTCTAACAAAAGAAAATATTAAGGAACAGAAGGTTACAGGTCTTAAAATTATTGAAATAATTCCAGAGGAAAAACTGTAACACATTCAACATCCAAACCAACCTGATACTATAAACAATAATTGCATATAATTCCAAATTGATTCACTTGCTAGAAATGCACATTAATAAGAAGATTTAACAAATGAAACTAGAGAGGGATAGAAACATAGTCACTGAATGACAAGATCCAGAATCTTAATGTGAATGATATTCTGATAAACTTTTAAAGTTGATTGTACAAAATTGTCTTGTTTCCCAAAATTTTTGAATCCCTCTTTTAGCCTCACAAAATCCTATTTATAAATTTTTGGTCAAAATTTTCGTTGGTAACTAACCAACTTCCTAATCTTTCGGTTGCAGTAGACTAATGTCAACCGTTTATAATTTATTACAAAATACTAAAAATAGAAATATTCACAAAGTCTTAACTCTGAATAGAAAAGCTTTCTTTATCTGCTTCAGTTGATTGAACATGTCTTTCTAAAAAGTTCACCAAAGCCTTGGGAGCCTTGGGTATCTCGTTTTCTTGAAAGGAGAAGAAGCTTCTTTGTAGTCATGGCAACCGGTTTGTAATTGCTTTCTCTGCAGATTTAAATTTTTCCAATTTTGAACTGGAATTTATCATTAACTTCTCGATTTCGGTCATATTGACTATTTTGATATTTGAAATTTCAGCTTTTTTCTCTTCCAGTTCCTCCTTTGCCTTCATTTGATAGTTGTTGATGTCAATCTCTCCTAATGAATTGGACAATCCATCTGTCCCGATATGTGTTGATTCTATTTCAATAGAATCAAAAATCTCTTGGCATTTTACGTTGACAT
>JASDQU010097595.1:0-19725 GCA_032191745.1 Picea mariana | reverse complement strand
AGTTTCCTCTAATTTAGTTTGATTTCTTTTATTTAGTTAGTTAGTTTGTTTTAGTGTGTTTTATTAGTTTCTAGTTTCCTTAGTTTAGATCACTTAACTTAGATCAACTTTTCTCTTTGGTTCCCTTAGGAAACCTTAGAGCGGCCAACGGAGCCGTTAAACTCGTCAGGGTGGTACATACCAAACGGCTTGGGTTATTTAGACAACCCCGGACCGGTTCCACTCTCCCAGTTGACGGATGGACTGTTTTTCCCGTCAACAGGAAGGTCTGGACGTAGTTGGAGGTCATATATTGAAAGATAAGTACCAAATCTTTGTTGATTGTATGTGGTGTAATTGTACATGTTTTATAACTTGATAAGTACCAAATCTCTGTTAATCGTATGTGGTGTAATTGTACATGTTTTATAACTTGATAAGTACCAAATCTTTGTTGAAAGATAAAGTCACCTACACACTCCTTGTGTTATCTCTCCTTTGAGATTTATCAACACTTAACAAAGTGTCGACTCTGTGCACTCTTTGCAATGGTCTCCCCTATGATCTCTTATACTCTTGTGAGTATAAGCGCACTCCTTGCGCTCACTTTGCATAAACTTACACTATCTATTCTGAGCTATTTTAACCTGTAGATGGTTCGGCCTCCGTACTCCTTACGTGGGCACTATGCACTCCTTGCACTAAGAATTCAGAAGAGCAACAATTGAAACTTAAATTAACATTGAGGATGCATTCAACCAACCATTTATATGCACACACACACAAAAACTGAGATAAATAACATAACATTTACCCAGTTACTCAAAGATAAGAAGTCTCAGAAATTGAAATAAATTCTCCTCTTCTATATTCCTTAAGCAAATATTTACAAGGATTTCAACAACCTTCAACAGTTTTCAACTTCTTCTTTCATCAGCCTCTTTTCAGTAGCATCTTTCGGGAACCTCTTTTGGGCATAGATTACATTGATTTATACATGAAGGGGCTTCATGATCCTTCCCTCCAAACTATTCTAGTGCTTTCATATGATAATTAAAAGCATCCTACCACTAGGATTATTATAATAAATGAATAATTCCAATCTAGATATGATTCGGTGCTTGAAATATGTACAATCCTACAAGAATTAAAGGAAATTGTAGTCTCCTGGATCACATACAATGGCTCTAGCTTCAAGAACTTATGGGATCTTTAATTACAAATCTTCAAAATTTAAAGTGACGTTCCCTCCTTGGAATCCAAACCAGTTAAAGTGTGTTGCACTAGATGATGAGTACTCTTCTACCTTGCCTCATTAAATGATGACGATGATGCTCATGCATCAAAAATAAACACTATAGTTGTGTCAATAGTCTTTGAAAGGTTCTATTACTACTAGGTACAATAAATACTTGGTATCATGTGAGTATTATTGATATAAATGCTTATTGTACTTGTTTGCAAGATGAACTAGCATCTCCTCTAGGAGATCATTCTTATTTTTCTTCTAGGAAAGTCACCTTGGTAAAGCTATAATGATTACCATGAAATTTTCCTTCATTCTTGTTACCATATATATATTCTTATGAAAATGCTATTATATTGGGAATAATTTTTCTCTTGTTGTTCTTGTCTCAAGAAGGTTATCTTAAAAGATCCATGGAAGTTACCATGGAGATGTACATGTTCCAAGAAGGTTACCATGGAAGTAGGTCACCAGTGACATATCTGAGAGGGAACTACATTGATAGTTGCAGAAGGAAACCTATTAGATAGCCTCCAAACTGAGATGTGGAGTAGACTAACAATTAGGAAGAGTCTGTTCCAAGGAGTGAAAGAAAAGCCAAAGGATTTTTGGAAATCATGCCCTCAAACATGTGTGGACCAATGATATCCACTTCACTTAGCATATATGTGCATTATGTTTCATTTATTGATGATTTCTCACACAAAAATTCGATCTATTTCTTGAAAACAAAAAGTGAAGTATTCAGCAAGTTCATGGAATTCAAATCCCTTGTAGAAACTATTTTTGAAACAAAGAGAAATACTTTGAGGTCAGATAATGGAGGATATTTCACATTAGATGAGTTCAAATCATTCTATGAATAACATGGGATTAAGAGGGAGCTCACTACTCCCTACAGTCCTCAGCATAATGGAGTAGCAGAAAGAAAGAACCAAACGATAACAATTGCAGGTAATGGCTTTGTACCAGAAGAGCATGTTCTACAGAATCGTGACATGAGAGAACCAAAAAGACCTGCAAAAATGATTACAAAGAAAATAATACCAGATTGGGCTCATTATATTATTCAATATGTCAAGAAGTATGGTTCTCTAGATGGAACTTTTAAATAAAGAAAGAAACCTCGACCATATTCCAATTACGTGGCATTTTTATGTGATATCATTAATGTTGAGCCTACCTATTATGAAGAGGTTGTAGAGAATAAATTATGGAAGGATTCAATGATTGAGGAATAACATTCCATAATTAATAATGATGTTTTGGATGTGGTTCTAAGACCAAAAGATAAATCTGTTGTGATTTCCAAATGGATCTGCAAGACGAAACAATCAACAGATAGTAGCATCAAGAAGTACAAGGAAACATTTGTGGCTTGTGGGATCTCCAAGAAAGAAGGAATATATTATGAGACATTTTATGTTGTGGAAAGATACAATTCAATTAGAGCTATACTTTCTATAGCTATAGTAATGAAATGGAAGGTACACCAGATGGACATGAAGAAATAGTTTTTGAACGGTGTAGTAGAAGAACAAGTGTACGTGGAGAAACCACAAGGTTTTGAGACACATGAAATACAAATGTATTTGTGCAGGTTGATAAAATCCTTGTATGGATTGAACCAAGCACACAAAGAATGGTATGGTAGAATTGATAGCTTTGTAATGAGTTTGGTCTTTACCAAGAGTAAAGCAAATCCCAACCTTTACTACAAGGTTGAGGATAGTGGACCAGTAATATTTTTATTATATGTGGATGACATGTTTCTAAGAGGGAACTAGAAGCTCATCGTTGAGTGTGAGAGAAATATTGCATCAAAGTTTGATATGAAATACCCAGGTATGATTCATTATTTCTTGGGTCTAGAAGTGTGGCAGATATCGGATGAGATTTTCCTTAGCCAAGGAAAATATGCGGAATAAATTCTAAAGAGATTTGAAATGATGGATTGTAAATCCATGCCCACGTTGATGGTGAAGAACCTGAAGTTATTGAGTGATCCTTCTTCAGAGACAATGGATGTCACCATGTACAGGAAGATGATTGGTTCATTTATGTATTTGAGGAATACTAGGCCAGATATATGCTTTGTGGTGAACACTTTGAGTCAGTATATGGTTTAATCAAGACATGTTCACTTGACTATGGAAAATCATGTGTTAAATTACCTAAAGGATATGATAGACTTTGGACTCCGATATGTTTCAGATTAAGATAATACTGCAAGGTTATGTTGATTCATATTAGCCTAGTAGTGTCACAGATCAAAAGAGTACATCTGGATGTTGCTTTAGTTTGGGGTCAGTTATGATTTATTGGCTGAACAGGAAGTATACTAGTGTGTCTTGCAGTACATCCAAGGAAGAATACATAGCAGCATGTTTAGCTAGTTGTGAATTTGTGTGGATTCAAAATTTTCTTGCAGGACTTTTTGATCTCAAGTTGGAGGTGACTTGTATTTTTTGTGACAACCAAAGTTGTATAAAGTTTCCTAAGAACCCTTTGTTTCATGACAATTCCAAGCACGTCGAGATCAAGTACCATTATATCTAATATCTGGTGAAAAAGGGAGCTATGAAGCTCCAATATATTGGCATAGATGAGAAAATAGCATATGTATTGACCAAGACTCTGTTGAAGGTAAAGTTTGAGTACTTTAGGGACAAGCTTGGAGTGGTACAGAAAGAATTCCCTCATGTTGGCCCTTGGTCATGTATTAAGGAATAAATGGAAGATTAAGGAAGAATAAAGACAAAGAACGAAGTGCATAGAAGGCACATAAACCAAGGAAGGGTCGAAGTGGTTAAAGAACAAGAAAGGAAGGAACGAGGTAAAGGAAAAGAAAGTTGTTGAAAGAGAAGATCAAGGAAGAAAAAGCATCAAAGAATATGGATCGTGGAAAAATCAGCAAGCGGAATAAGATACCAACGGGTGCTTTGGAGCACCTCATGGAAAAGAAGGAAGAACATGCTCGCGAAGCCCTTAAAATGTGGATCACATGGACCTAGGGTTTTGGCATCTAGGGTTTTGACACCTCGACTTTGGTCTAATTTTTTCCAAGAGTCATGTAATGTATAAATAAAGGTCTATAAGAGTTGAGAGGGTTGTTACTATTATTGTTGATGAGATCAATATTGATATAGAAGTGTTGTGGTTGTAAGGCATTCTTGTATTCTGGATCTTCGGCTGGGTGCAAAGATCAACCCTGTAGCTGGGTGCGTAGGGAGGGGAAATAAATGGAGAAGGAGAGAGAGATCTGCAGCTAAGTGTACAGATAGAACTGTATGTTTTCATCTAATATATCAAGAAACACAGTTTTGTGGACGTAGCCCTAGGGAGAGGGTAAATGATGTAAATATTGTTGTTCTTTGTGGTTGATGTTGTGTTATTTGCTATCTAGTATATTTTTATTGCATGGTTGTTTTCCCTATTAAATATAGAAGGTATAATCTAACTTCGTGAGCTAAGTGTAAGATTGTTAAGGAATCTCTGGGTTATATTGTGTTGGCCCTTGACCAAGTTTTGAGGATTCTTGATTATCTTTGATCTATTTTGGGACTTTGACAGGATGTCAAAGGTGGATCGCAAGACGAAGTGGAGATTGCGGGATCTCAACCCCTTTTAGGGCCCTTTTTGGGATTTGGGATTATGTAACGGGTATGGGAATGTTGGCCCATGGGCTTACCCATTCTTAGTTCTATATTGTAATGTATAAATAGATGTTAGGAGATGTAGTGAGCATATAGAGTACGAATGGCTAAGTGCTAGAGTTGGATCTATGTGATCAAGAGTTGTAAGTGCTTTGGTGCATACTATGTGAGACTTGCAGAGCTAAGTGCAAGTCATTGTAAGAGACTGTGTGAAGGCTTGGTGATATACCCTAGCAAGAAGAAGGAGGATATGGTGGAGTGCACACATATCTCCTGTCTTCTGTGGAGTATAACTTGGATGCTATGTTCTTGTAATAAGCTTGACCAAGGATAATAAAGAAGAGAAGAGTTAGTGGACATAGCCCCGGGGTGGGGGTGAACCATGTACATGTTGTGTTGTTGTGCTTTGTGTGATGTGTTGATGTGTTTATATGTTAATGTGCTTAGTGCTTTCATATATATGAATGATCTGTTGATTCTTAGTGCTTAATAATGTGGATGAATGTTATATCTGACTTATATGCATGTGCTTAGTGCTTGAATCTACTAGAGCTGATCTGTTTCATCATGCTAAGTGCTGCCTAAGATGCTCTGTAATTAGGGTTTAACTGCGTTGTAAATAAGACTGGATATTGATGAATGTTAACTGCTAAGTTCTTTTTCAAGTGTTAGAATCACAGATCTATGTCCCAACTAAGGTTGCAGACATCTGAGTCCTATAACCACCCTTGCCTCTACCTCGGGTGAAACTTCATCTTCTTCGTAGGTGTTTTTGAAAGGGCCGGTAGTTAGGGCTTTGTTGGTGTGTTGTTGTAGTGTTGAACCCTGGGTCTGCCCCTGTGCCAACAAATGGTTCTGTTGTCAGGCCCTAAAACTGTGATTGCTAGGAACTGAGTAAAAAGAATCTTTGTGCAAAGATCTGACCTGAAATCATGAAAGCTCTGTGTGTATATCTGTCGCTCTAGTGCGCAATATTATACTTGATCTGTGAAGATCTTTGCTAAGAATAAAGTCTGATCTGAATAAAAGAGGTAAGATCTGCAAGCTCTGTGCTCTGATAAAGGTAAGAATAGTGAAAATTTTTAAATCTGGAAGCTTTGTTCTTTGCTGAAGATAAGATTAGTGGAAATTTTTGTTTCTAAAGTATGGATCTAGGTATGTTTGATAAGAATTGTCCTAGCTTGAAAACTAGGGCACTAATAGAAGAAAGAAGATTTGATATGAGTAGATCTGCTAAGAATAGTCAAATATATGTTATACCTATGCATAGAGAGAATGTTTGGACCAACAAATGGATGCAAGATCCTAGAAAGAATTTTTTGCAGGTTAGCTACCATGATCCTAGTGCGTAGTATAGGAAAGGTTGGGGATCATTTAAGAGAAAGAGAGGATTAACCCTGTGTTTCAGTTGCAGAAGACCAAGGCATCTGGATAAGGAATGCCCTAGTAGAAAGCCTAGTTTCCTCAATTGCAAAGCTATGGACCATGAAGTTTTGGATTTCCCTCGAATGATTGCTAAGGTTGAGAGGATGAATATGAACCAAGAAAACCCTAAGGCAGATCAAGAAACTGAGATTATGGCAGAACCCCAGAAAGAATCAGAGAAAGTATTGCTACAGATGAAAGAAAACCTAAATGACCACTGACATATCAGCTTATCAGAGATCTTCAAAGAAAAATAATGCATTGAAGTAAGAATAGGAGACTTCGACATTGATTGTGTTCTGGATGAGGAAACACAAGTAAATATTATGACAGAAAGAACTTGGGAAATTGTAGGAAACCCTGTTATGATTCCTTCATTAGGAGGAATAGGATTATTCAGAGGAAAGTTGATAACCCTATGTGGAAGACTTACCCAGATATCTATGAGTGCCAATGGAACTTCGACAGAGGAAGAATTTGATGTTGTTAAATTTATTGAGAACAGTGCTCCATTTTCTATGTTACTAGGAAAACCTTGGATTGAAGGAGATCAGGCCAGAAGGAAAGAAGAAGAATTCTTAGAGCAGAAGAAGCAAGAGTTAAAATATTTCATGACTAGGAGGATCGCACACTTGATTGAAGAACAGGAGAACTGAGAAAAGAAATTTAAGACCAGAAACTTGGATGTTGAAGTAGGAAGAACACTAGAAGATTCGCAGAAGACTAAAGTACCTATTCCAGATATAGATGAAGTATTACCCCTAATTTCTAGGAAAGAATATTACCAGTGCGAAGTTACTCTGCCGAAAGAAGATCAGAATTAGAATGGGAAAAGGAATTCTAAGACGAAGCTCACCATAAATAAGGTTATAAAACTAAGTAAGAAGAAATCTAAGATCGAAAAGTTACAGAAGGTTCTAGAGGAACTTTGCTGAAGGAAAATTTGCAAAATTGGAACTTTGTCGGGATATCAAAACTGCGTCACATGGCACTTCGCCATGGCGAAGCAATATAGCCGTTGGAAATAGTATAACGGTTAGACCGACGGCCCGAATTGGTAGAAAGGCATTTATTATCAGAAAGTTCTCCACCAGACCGTTGGGACCGCACCATAACAAACAGAACTGAGTTAATGAAGGCTTCTCACCCATTGCAAGAGATATGTTGCCAAGTTATCTATTTATCTCGTTGTGCCACGCAACGAGAACACTTTTGCTAACCGTGAATATGATTCTGCAGACAATTTTATTTCTCATAGTGATCATCGCGCTATTACCATTCATCTCGTTTCATTGAGTAGTTACTCTTCAAAACCGAGATATTCAACCATGAACGTGCATGTTGGATGAGCTTAGTGCTACAGAGAAAATTGTCGAAGAAGTTCTCATTGACCTAATGAATGAAAGAGTAATGTCTGAAAGAGAAATGTCTACAAGTATTCAAGAGTCATCGACGAGAGGAGTGCAAGCCTCTCCGTCAACTGCTCGCATAGTCGGATCATCCCGACCATCAGTGGAAAAGAGAACCAAACACAGAGATGACCTAGAAAATATGAAGATGATCCCAACCATATTGCCTGATTTCATCTCGTCTCTGGCCGATGCGGTGAGTCGAGATAGTGTGCCAGGAGATTTTGAGTACTCCATTATTATTGCGTACCTCCTGAAGGGGATGTGCACAGTTCACACACAGCAAGACAAGATCGCAGCATTGAAGTTCAGTGACTTCAACCTTGGATATCGCAAGACCTACAGTATGCTCACCCCATATAAATACCTGACCAGGATGAAGGGGAAGAACTCAAACAACATACTTTGGCAAGCACCCAAAAGTGAACACCTATAAAAGCTATTACTTTCATTTTACTGTTAGTCCCTAAAGTTGCACTTGACTGTGAAAGGGCAAGCTAGGGCATCATCGGTTTATTGCAAAGTGTTTAGAAGGTTTTTATAATTTGGTTTTTTGAATAAGGTGGTTGAAAACTGACTCAAGGTTATAACATAACATGAAAATCAAGATCAGAACATAACATATCCCATTGACTGAATAAAAGGTATACACATAGATGGATTAAACCAATAAGAAAAAGAGAAGATGAATCCTTCAATTTTTTAACTTCACATAATTTATTGCCTTAGAATATCAAAATAAACAAGAACATCAGCTTGAAATCAAAACTTGAAATTAATTCCCACAACAAATTCTTTACTGTATTAATTAACAATCAAGAAACAAATGCATTGCAGTCTGAATAATGAATTCAAGCATGACGAAATAAAAAAAGTGTAGAAAAGAGTGTCTAACCATCCACATGCCTTTTCTATTAAGTGTCAAATAGAACATAAATGCCTTTACAAGGAGTTTCACAAAAAAGTCCTCTGGATCTCCAATTTTTCTACCCCTAACTTCTCATTCTACAGAGTTTATATAGAAACAATACATAATTATCAAGATCCAAAAGAAATGGATCTGAAAACCTCCTCATCTACATTTAGTTTCTTATTTCAAATAATCAAGGAGTATATCCAATTTGATCTCCAATTCAAATTGATGAGGTGGCTTGTCAATTGTTGTCCATGAGATTTTTTAGGAAAACAAATCTGGTAAATTCCTGAAAAATAGGGTCCAACAATCTCTTTGTATCTCTTAAATGGTGATAGCTATGTAAAAAATGAAAGATTTTTTTGTGAAGGGACTCGTTCCCATAAAAAACCTCTTTTGGTTTCAAAAAATTCATCACCATATTTTCTCCAACCTCTCCCAAAATTACTGACTAAAACAGGAAATTATTTATTGTGAAATATCAGAAAAATAGGCCTCAAAGATCAATTCAAATCTCTTAAAATGTGATTGTTGTGTAAAAACTGAGAGATTTTTTTGTGAAGGGGCATGTTCCCAAAAAAAACCTCTTTTGGGTTCAACAAATTCATCTCCAGCTGTTCTGCAACCTCTCTTGAAGAAAAAGACTAAAACAGGTAAAAATAACAGAGTATTTCTTGTAGCTTTATCAGAAAATTAGGCCTCAAAGATCAATTCGAATATCTTAAAATGTGACTTTTGTGTAAAAACCGAGAGAGGTTTTTGTGAATGGGCATGTTCCAAAAAAAACCTCTTTTGGTTTCAACAAATTCCTCTCCAGTTGTTCTGTAACCTCTCTTGAAGATAAAGACTATAATAGGTAAAAAACAGAGTATTTCCTATAGCTTTTCTAGTTCTGCAAAATAATAGTCTTTGTCATTAGAAAACACTACTTCAGCTTTTAATGATCTGGTGGTTTCTCTTGTTATAGGTCTTGTAGAATATTGAGCAATTTATTTTCCTTTTCTTTGTATCTTCCCCAAGTTTTCGTCTTCTTTTGTTTTCCTGTGTAATGGAAGCCTTTCTACTTTTTCTTTGATAGAAAATTCATTAACTGTGATACTCTTTTTCTGTGTGGATGCCTTCTTCCCTTTTCCCTTTCTTTGTTTGCTTGGTTGTGGATCAGGATTTAGGGATTGAATCAGCCAAGTCTAGGGTTTCTATGAATTATGATCAGGACGATATGCCACTCTTGTCTAATCCAGTTGTGAGGGACTCCCTTTTTCCAATCTGGGTTTTGCTTATCTGGAAGAAATAATTGGTTGACAAACTCCATGACTACGTGATCCTTTTTCCACCATCATTCTCCTCCAATTTCCAATCTTCAAGTTGTTCGTCATGCCCTTTGAAAGTGGTAAAGAAATTGAACCAGCCAACATCCTTGAACCTTTGTGCCATCTGTGGGTATGCATCAAGCAGCTCGGTACCCTCAGGTTTCAAGCTAATAATTTGCCCACTTTTCTTCGGTGCCATATCAATAACATGATGCTACAACTTGACACTATTCGAAAATTGAATTTACAACCTACAACTGTTAGCATATAACAGTTTCTTCTAGAAAATACCTACACTTATAATTCAACAAATTAGAATGACGAGTGACAGGATCATATAATGATGTTTGGAAATTTATTGATTTGAAAAGGGTCTTTGCAGGTACAGAATGATCCCATCATGTAACAATGTGAACTGTATAATGATTCAAGAGATATCATGTGACACATGTGGATTATCAGTCCACGATTTATGTAGTCATAACAAAATCAGGGTGGCTGGCGCTTAGCATGGCATGATTATATTAGCGCTATGGGAATAATGTTATTCCAGTAGCACTATTAATAACTTGGTAGCATTTTGAATTTGCAAGATTCAAATAGGCATATGAAGTGACACATCTTGTAAAACCATGTCTTAACTCCCCAAACTTAAGGAAATTATTCAAAAAGCTAAAAATGTGAAACATAACAAACTGAAAACAAATATTAAAATCAAATGAAAGCAAACAATGAAGTGCAGGTAGGAAGGGTTTAGGATTAGAGTTTCTCACTAAATCAAAAGCAAAATTAGAGACTAACAGTTACCATGGCGATTACTTATGGCTAGACCATCGTATTATAGTCAATCCAATGTTGATCCATAGGATCATGGGATTAAGTATGTAAGGACCCGACCCACAAGAGTTCTATCTAGGAAAAGCCATAGATCGCGCACTAGCACAGAAGATCAAGGATACATACAGTGATGTTGAAAAGGGAACACGAGGCTACAAGGTAGCCTCCATCCAGAATGGCGCAATGCGCCTAGCATGCCAATTAATAGCCAGAAAGTTAGTAAGGAAGAATGGACCTACGCAGGTCATAGGATTTGTCATTGACCTCACAGGGAAGTGCATAGAAGGCTTACAGATGAACTAGGTGAAGTACCTAGTTAATCAGCTAGAGCTAGACTTCCGCGAAGCACAGGATCAGGACTACAAGTTTCACTTTAGCTGGTTGTTGATCCTCATCACCTTTGTTTCCTGGGAGATGCTAGAAGGTGCGACCTTTCCAGATATTGAACTGTTCAAGCTGCTTTCCGTGAAATTCACTACCCTTTGGTACTCAAGTGACATGAACAAATAGTGGCAGTCGAACGTTGTTTTTCACATCTATTACCTACAGCTGAAGAGAGCTATCGAATTTGAACCTCGCATGACTCCGAACACCCTACAGAGGTTCCAACCCCTAATGAAGTTTTGCACAGATCAACACTTCATCTACATAACAGCGTGAGACGATGAACATAAGGAGCAGCTTCAGTCGTACTACAAACTCACAGAAGAAGACCTAGAGGAGATCACTAAGAACTAGTCCATAAACCTCCTTATTCCCGCAGACTCTGCAAAGATTTCTGACCCTGACAACCCAGAGACCATGCATAAAGAACATGATACACCCAATCCCAACAGAATGAAGAAGATCGAAGATGTCCAATATTTAAGAAGTGCCTTAGGAAAGACTGCTTCAGTATCACCTGACCGACGGGGTGATGACGAAGAAGAAGAAATAAATGAAAAAGGAGTTGAACAAAAGCTAGGAGAAGTAACACTGCCTAGAGACAAGTTTGATCCCCTAAAGAAGGGGAAGGTTTCTCCCCTGAAACCTTCTTCCTAGAAGAAATTGAAAGCCACCATGACCAAGATGAAGACTGTGCTTACTGTCGATGATTTTGACTTCATCATCGCAGCTCTAAACGACACTTTGTTGGAAATCATGGAGAAACAAGAAGCCAAGCAAGAGAAAATGTATGATAGAATTGAGATTGAACTCCAAGGGGTACAGTAGGCCCTTCAATCTAGACACATAGTCTCCACTGCGCCCCTGCCATCAGGAGAACCAGAGTTGGGAGATGAGCCAGCCCAACTCCACCGACTAGTTGATGCAGTCGAAGCTCACGTTCATCGCGCACAAGAAGAAATAGAACAAGCCACCCAAGCCTTGAAGAAAGTGCAAGGCGTAATCGTAGAACAATGCAGAATTGCAAAGCAAGAGAAGGTTTCTCTCCATGCAAAGTTTGAAGAAGAAAAATCCCAGATGCAACAAGAAAAAGAACAGTTGCTCGCAGAGAAACTTGAAGTGAAAGAAGCAGTTGACAAAGCATTCTGCTCTGTGACAGGATTAGAGCCACAAGAAGAATATCGAGTCGCGCATAAAGTAGACTAGCTCGCAGAAGCTATCCAGTAGCTACAACAACGAATAATAGACTTAGAGCTCCGCACAATGCCCAACACCCCGCAGGATGTGAGGGACCAAAGAGAAGCAATTGCTCAAAGCACAGTTGAGAGAATAAAGGCCCTTGCCATGGAATTTAAGAAACTCACTGATCACAATGCCCAAACCTATGAGAAACTCACTGAGAATCCAGAACTAAAGGCACTGGAGTCACAGCTCCAAGAGGTGAAGTATCAAGGAGAAATGATACAGACACAGTTGAAGCCCCTGTCAGCTGTGGAAAGAATGAAGCGATCCCAGGAGTAGCGCACTGCCCAGCAGCAGGTCCACACTATCCAGAGAAAAGTCATGGAAATGACTCAGAGGTTCTAACCTATACAAGATAAGGCTTACCAATTGTTCACAAAGATCGAAGGCTGAGGAGAGAAACTAGAGCAAGTCGTCATTGTAGTTGAACAGCGCCTAGAGGGACCTATCAACAAAGAAATCATACAAGATTTTGTTGAAAACAAGTTCATGGCACAGCAACAAGTCGAAGCAGCTCGAGCCAAGATCGAGGCTTTTGAAGCAGAACTAGTCAGATCAGAGTGACTTGGGATAAGTCACAGGTGAGTGTTGGGGGCCTGTTGGCCCTTGACCAAGTTTTGAGGATTCTTGTTCATGTTTGACCTATTTTGGTACTTTGACAGGTTGTCAAAGACAGAGTGCAAGACGAAGCAGATATCGTGGGATATCAACCCCTTTTATGGCCCTTTTGGGGATTTGGGATTATGTAATGGGTATGTGAATGTCGGCCCATGGGTTTACCCATGCTTAGGCCTATTTTTTAATGTATAAATAGATTATAGACGATGTAGTGAGCATATAGAGTATGAATGGCTAAGTACTAGAGTTGGATCTGTGTGATCAAGAGTTGTAAGTGCTTTGGTGCATACTATGTGAGACTTATAGAGCTAAGTGCAAGTCATTGGAAGAGACTGTGTGAAGGCTTGGTGCTATACCCTAGCGAGAAGAAGGAGGATCTGGCAGAGTGCGTGCAGATCTCCTGTCTTCTGAGGATTAGAAATTGCATGCTATGTGATTGTAAGAAGCTTGACCAAAGATAATAAAGAAGAGAAGAGTTGGTGGACATAGCCCCAGGGTGGGGGTGAACCACGTATATGTTGTGTTGCTCTGATTTGTGCGATGTGTTGATGTGTCTATATGTTAATGTGCTTAGTTCTTTAATATAGATGAATGATATGTTGATGCTTAGTGATTAATAATGTGGATGAATGTTAGATCTATCTTATATACATGTTCTTAGTGCTTGAATCTGCTAGATCTAATATGTTTCATTGTGCTAAGTGCTTCCTGAGATGCTCTGTAATTAGGGTTTAATTGCATTGTAACTAAGATTGGATATTGATGAATGTTAACTGTTGAGTGCCCTGTCAAGTGTTAGAATCATAGATCTGTGTCCCAGCTAAGGTTGTAGACATCTGAGTCCTGCAACCACCCATGCCTCTACCTCGGGTGAGACTTCATCTGCTTCACAGGTGTTGCCGAAAGGGTAGGTAGTTAGGGTTTTGTTGGTGCGTTGTTGTAGCGTTGAACACTGGGTCTACCCCTATGCCAACATATTCCGTTGTTGTTATGAATTCACTTTTCATTTCTTCTGGTTGTAGACACCTATGTCCTACAACCCCCCTATTGATACTTTGGGTGAGACTTCATCTTCTTTGCAAGTGTTGCTGAAAGGGCCAGTAGTTAGGGTTTGTTGGTGCGTTGTTTGAGTTGAACCCTGGGTTTTCCCCTATACCAACAAATGGTTCTCTTTCCAAGACCGGGATCTTTTTGAGGGAATGTCAAGGTGGTTTCCATCGAAGACAGAAATTTAGAACTGGATAGAAGAACAAGAAATGGACTTCATCATAGCTTAGAACAAGAACCCTGGCATTAGTACAGAAGACTGGTTGGGGAGGTACATCTTTATAGATGTGCATGAAATTTTCTTTCATAAGGAATTATATGAGTGGTTAGTTAGACTAGAAAACACGCAGTTTGAAATTAGATCTAGACCACCTGTGTTTTGGACATCGATGTTGATCAAGTAATTCAAGAGAGTTGATAATGTTGTGTCTAGAGTAGTAGATCTCTGGTTTGATAACACTATTGGAGGGTACATTATTGAGTTCACTATTGACAGAGTGGAATCATATAGTCAAGCAGAGAGGTATTTCTTCAAGTGACCTAGAGGAAAGTTTCTACACCTCTTGAAGCTAAATATTAAGATGCTATTGCATGGGAAGAATATCTTGAATATATAGTAATCAATCAAATTTTAAAGCTAATGTTCAAGAATTCAGACAGTGATAGTGACACAGAGGGTAGACACATGCGTAGTGGAAGGTCATTCAGAGAGGTTCCTTGTAATATACTAGATATAAAATGCATGAAGAACAGAAATAAAATGCTAGTAATGGCAAAATAACAGTAATATAACCAGAACATTCACCACAATAACATTGAAATGATATGAGAATAATAACAGAAATAGCACTTTGAATCTGAAAGCAATGTTCATGGGCCTCTTCAAGGGGGAAACCTCCAGTTGAGTAGAGCTATATTACAATAATAATCAAGTTAGGGTTCTCATACCCTCGACTCCTACTTATACTAAAAAGAAGCATCTAGAGGAAGACCCTTCTAGAAGTGGAAGCTTCTATTAGGTCTTCTTACATCCGCCTTATTATATTTTATTGAAAGGCCTTATTAATATTGACCTTTATTACATCCGAATATATTTTTCTACCTATGTGCGGGTTAGGACCCTAACATGTCCGCCCCCTTAAAAAAAGCCTTGTCCTCAAGGCTTGAGATGAGGAAATTGCTACAGAATGGTAGCTAGTTCTCAAGTGGCGTCTGCTGGAGTTGTATCTTTCGACTGGACTAGCACTTCCTTGATGGTTCTCTGACATAGGCGACGCTTACGCTGGTCCAAAACAACTTCTGGTTGTAGCCAAATGGATCCTTCTTCAGCTAACTCTGGAAGGTTAGTTTGAATTTGGAAATTAGCTCCAATCACCTTCTTTAAGCATGAAACATGAAAAATAGGATGTAGCTTCAAATGGCTGGGCAAAGCTAACCAATAGGCTACTTGTCCCACATTCTTGAGAATGGTATAAGGACCATAACATTTGGGCACTAGCTTCTGACAATGCTCGGCCTTGAGGGAAGTTTGCTTGTAAGGTTGCATTCGAAGAAACACCTGATCCCCTTCTACAAATTGACATTCAAAGGGACCTTGATCTACTTGTTTCTTCATGCAATTCTGTGCCATGACCAAATTCTCTTTGAGGGTATGGAGAATATCCTCTTGAGCTGTAAGTTTTAGGTCAACCACCTGGACCTTCGAGGCACCTGGTAAGCATGAGAGAACTGAAGGTGGCTTCTGTCCATATATCACTTCAAAAGGAGTCATGCATGTGGATGTATGGTATGAAGTGTTGTACCACCATTCAGCTAGGGGTAACCATTGAGCCCACTGATTTTGCTTTTCTTAGGCAAAACACCTCAAATATGTTTCCAACCACTTGTTGAAAACTTCCGTTTGGCCATCAGTCTAGGGATGATAAGCTGTGCTGAGATGCAATTTGGTGCCTTGTATCTTGAACAGTTCTTGCCAAAAATTGCTTGTGAAAGTTGGGTTATGATCAGAAACAATAAAGTGTGGCATGCCATGAATATTGAAGACCTGATCCATGAAAAGTTTAGCCACCGTGGATGTTGTAAATGGGTGTTGAAGGATGCATAAATGAGAATACTCGGAAAGTCGATAAACAACCACCATGATGATAGATTTATTGCCCGATTTGGGTAAGCCGGTAATAAAATCCATAGAGATATACTTCCAAATAGCAGGTGGAATCGGGAGCGGTTGTAGTGTGCCCGAAGATTTGACTGTTTCTCCCTTGTTTCATTGACACACATCACATTCGGCTACAAAATTACGAATGTCCTGTTTTATACCATCCCAGAAAAAGGAACGTTTGACCCTGTCATAGGTTTTGGTGAACCCGGAGTGCCCTGTTGTGGGTGTAGCATGAAGCTCAGAAAGTACCGTGGATTTAAGCTTTGATTGTTTACTTAAATACAAATGGCCTTTGTATNGAGCATTGGACTGCAATTGTTGGATCAACTACGAACTTTTGGGATCTTGTAGCCATTCCTGGCAAACGGCTTGGAGCCAATCTGATACAATGAATGAAAGAGAAAAAATGGATCCTTCATCTTCATATTTCTGGGAAAGTGCAGCTGCAACCACATTGTCTTTGCCTTTCTTGTAAATGATCTCATAATCATATCCAAAGAGTTTAGTCACCCATTTTTGTTTTTCTGGGGAGGAAATGTGTTGTTCCATAAAATACTTGAGGCTTTGATGGTCTGTCTTAATTTGAAAATGTTGCCCCAATAGATAAGGGAGCCACAGATCAACGACATGTAGAATAGCCAACATTTCCTTTTCATAGATGGATTTGCCCAGATTTCTTTCAGATAGTTTCTTGCTAGTAAAGGCCAAAGGTCAACCCTCTTTCATAAGGAAAACACCAATTACTTTCCCTGAGGCATCACATTCCAACACAAATGTCTTTTTGAAATTGGGAAGGGCAAGGACTGGAGTGGTGCACATGGCCATCGTCAAGGTTTGAAAATCTTGAGAAGCGGTTGGAGTCCAAGTGAAAGAGTTCTTTTTGAGGAGAGAAATGAGAGGTGCTGCAATGTTCCCATAATTATGAACAAACTTGTGATAATACCCTGTTAATACCAGAAATCCATGCAAGCTATTAAGAGTCTTTGGGTGAGGCCAGTCTTGCATAGCTTCAATCTTTTTAGGATCCACCCTGATGCCATATTTGCCAACCAGATGACCCAAGTACTCTACTTCTGAGGCGCCAAAAGCACATTTAGACTATTTTAGGAAAAGTTGGTGCTGAGAGAGTAGATGGAGAAATCGATCCACATGAGCAAGATGGTCTCTCCAGTTTTTTCTATAGATGAGGATATCATGAAAGAAAACTAAGACAAAATGGCAGAGAAAAGGATGGAAGACATGATTCATGAGGCTTTGGAAGGTGGAGGGGGCATTACACAAGCCAAAGGGCATGACCAAAAACTCATAGTGGCCCTAATGAGTTCTAATGGAAGTCTTGGGAATGTCTACCTCTTTCATATGTATCCGGTGGTAGCCCGAATGAAGATCAAGTTTAGTGAAGAATTGGGTGCCACTCAATTCATCCAGGAGATCATCAATGATAGGAATGGGGAATTTTTCTTTGATGGTAAGTTTGTTGAGGGCACGGAAGTCAAGACACATTTTCCAAGAACCTTCTTTCTTCAGGACCATGACCATAGGAGAAGAGTAGGGACTCGTACTAGGGTGGATAATGTCTGCATTAAGGAGTTCCTGGACCATTTTCTCAATTTCATTTTTTTGGGAAAAGGGGTGATGATACGGATGGATATTGGGAGGAAGGCTTTCAGGTATCAGGGTAATGGAATGATCATGAACACCATAGGAAGGAGGGAGTCATTGGGGAGTGGAAAAGACCAATTGATGTTTAGAAATGATGGCTTGGAGGTCTTGCAGGACCGAGGGTGTTTATGTTGCTTGTATGGCATGGAGTTAGGTGATAACACCAAAATGACCTTTTTTGAGAAACTTTTCCATGTGATGGGAACTAATGATCTCAGGTGAACCGGTGGTGATGCCTTGGAACTTATATTGGTGGCCCTCCTGGTTGAATTGCATAGTTAAGTCTTTAAAATCCATGAGAATGGGACCCAAAGTCCTTAGCCAGTCTGGACCTAATATAATGTCACAACCTCCCATGTTGATAGAAAACATATGGGATTTCAGGTGGTAGTCACCAATTTGGAGATGTGCATTTTCACAACGCCCTCCACATTTCATGGAACCACCATTGGCAATCATGATTTGGAAATTATTGACGGCATGGATGTAGCAATGAGTTTCTTGGGAAATGCAACGATGAATAAAATTATGGGTGCTGCCACTATCAACCAGAATGATGACCTTCCAATGCTTGATGTAACTGATTAGCTTGCGGTTTTGGGGAGTGGAGAAGCTAGTGAGACCATTGAGGGAAATGACTGGTTCTACTTCGGGAGGGTCTGAGGGAGGGGTTATGTCAATGGATTCAAGTGACTCGGACACAAAGAGAGTTTCTACATCCTCTTCCAAAATATCCTCAGAGATGACCATAAAAATCTTTTGTTCTTTACACTTGTGGCCCGGGAAATATTTTTCATCACAGTTATAACAAAGGCCTTTGAGTTGGGGTTCAGCCATTTCAGCCCTGGTCAATTTTTGGATCTTTAGTGGAGCAGAGGGAGTAGTGGGATTTACTGGTTTAGGGAAAGGGATAAAGGAGGGTTTTTGGTTTTAAGAGATACAACCTGTTGTGCTTCTTTATCTCTTTTAGTAGCCTCCACCCAACTCTGAGGCTGAGCCATGAGGACATGGGCCCGAATCTCATCCTTGAGGTCACTAATAAAACACTCTCGAAAAAAGGCATCAGACATGCCCTCCATTCTAAAAGCCAGGCGCTCAAAGGCAGCTATAAAGTCTTCCACTGTTCCTAATTGTTTCAACTTTGTCAAACAGCCCAAATGGTTGGTGTCAGTGTCAAAGCATTCATAAATCTCTGCCACAAAGTGTGTCCAAGCAATATACCCTTGATGAGAAGTTTTTCTCCATTGCCACCATTGTCAACGTTCTTGATCTAAATGGAGAACACCATACCGGATTTTGGCCAAGTCATCTGTAATTTCGTATAAAGAGAAATAATGTTCCATTTGGGTTACCCAACCAGTGGGGTCCGAGCCATCAAATTTGGTCACATCTGCCCGCGAAAGGCGTAGGTCATGTTGAAAGTGATGGTTCTAAGAGTTATGGGAATGAGAGGAATGGTCACCTTCAGTATGTAGAGGTGAGGAAGAGGAAGGGTTATCTATAGGGATATGCAGTTTGATGCAGAGTGCCGAAAAGACTGATTCAGGCTGGGTGGTGAGGTCTTGTTTGATTCCCTCCATTGAGGACTGCATGGTTGTATTGATGGTGGCAACATTGGCACTAAGTTGTTTCACTTCTTGTTGGGTCTCGATGAGACCAGATTGCAAGGTGTTGAAGCGAGATTCCAAGTCTTGTCTACGGGTATGGGCCATGAGGATGGGGGAACTGAAAAGGGGCGGGCAGGGTCAAAAATTTGGCCGAAAAAATGATATGGATGAGTGTGATAAGGGCAAAGAGATGAATCCAATGGAATAGGTCTCAAATAATGGTGAAAAA
>JASDQU010097594.1:0-14685 GCA_032191745.1 Picea mariana | reverse complement strand
ATAACGTTTTTTTGTTACAGCAGTTACCCAAATAAAAATGCCAATGAAAATAAATAAAACAACCGTTCCAACCAACAAGGTTCAACCACCGATCGAAGTTAAATAATTTCATCTCAGAACACAAAATTAAAAGAGGCTGACAGCAAAAGAGAAGGCTAGGGGTTACTCAAATTTACACAGTAAAATTTTGCAGCAAGGTTAAACACACAAGAATTCGCCGGAGTAAGTAATAAAAAAAAGGGAAAACCATACAGCCCAACAAAAACCAACACCGACTGAAATTAAATACTCTTCCATCCATATTACTAATACACATGCAGATATAATTATACATCCTAATGCATTCTACTCTACAGGTCAAAAGCGTACCGTTGCCTGATCTCCCCCTTCGAATAACGTACGCGCGCCCCATGCCACTCCCGCTTTCCGACCATTGAGACCTCACCGGTGCCTCCCAACCAACGCTAGGGGTACTCTTCTTCCCCCTTAGCCCCCCGAGCTACAAAGGGGCCACACACTATCCAGATGGTATGTCTAGCTCCCAGCTCGCCTCGCAAGCCCGAGCTACCACTCCTATCCAGGCTGGGTAATCCCAACTCCCCACATGTAATCAGTCAAGTCATAAATCCATCAGGGTAACGTTAAGCTAATAGCCGATCCCCTTCTTCCCCCTCCTTCCTCTCTTTTATATAATTTTAGAACTTCCATTCTTTCCCTAATCTCATTAAATTTTAAGTTTTAATAAAATTCTTCTAATAATTCTCCTTCGTACAAGTGTTGTCCATTCCCCACTTTCCTCCAATATTTATTTTCTTTAAATTAATAATTGTCTCATTTCCCTCACCCACCTAGATTTGCTCCTAAATTTACTCCTAGATGTTCCTAGATTCCCTTACAGGTTTAAATACTTTCCCTAAAATGAGTTGCTAATTTAGTTCAATTTACAAGGTTCTTAATTGCAAATTCTTTACTATGTTGACCTCGCTTTTTACCATAAGTTCCCCTCTTTCCCTTATTATGTTTCCTCCATTTCTTAGTTTCCTAATTTTTATTATTCCCTTCTTACCCCTTTTTATTAGAGCCAAAATGGCAGTTGCGCTATTTACTCTTTTCCTTTTATTATTAATTTAATGTCTTTTTACACTTTCACAAGTTAAATAATTTATTTTTTCTTTACCTTTGATATCCACAGATTTTATTTAAGTTCTTACTCTCTTCATTTTACCCAAAAATTTATGAAGTCCACAACTATTACTTAAGTGGTTTTTAGTTTAAAGTTTATTATTTTATTTTTATAAGGTATTTTTCTTAAGGGTAGACAAAATTTTACCCCTAGAGAATTTTTAGACTCAGAACTTAGATTCTGAACTGGGCGACATTTATTTAAGGAATTTTTATTTTTTTTAAATTCTTAATGTGTTAATTGTCTTAGGTCCATCTAGGTTTGTTCCTTTATCACCATCATCGCGACGTGCCCTTCAGGACGCACTACGTGCTCCAAGGGTGCCACTCGCCTCTAGTGTTTCTTTTGCGCGATGTGCCCTTTAGGATGCACCACATGATCCAAGAGTACCACTCGCCTCTTGACTGATTGGTAGACATCAATTACCCCTGGAGTCAACACTCCACCAGGTGAACTTGTGGGAGACTAAGGGCTTCTAAGGAATAAGGCCCCCGCCTTACTGCACACCCCTTATAATCATCATGAGCGACTGTCGCAGCCTGCCCTCACAACATCATGGATCCTCTCGAACTAGGTAATCATTAACCTATAGTTCGAGCCACGGTGGGAGTGCTAGTAGGCTGTGGTAGGGTTGTTGTCCACACCTCTCCCTCGACCTCTCTGGTAGTCGTGTGTGTGGCCCCTTTACTCCATATGTGAGTTTGGTCGGCAAGTTATTGTCAGCCTGCATCATCAACAATCATGTCAGAACATGTCCACATCATATCATCAAATCAAATGTAATATCGTAGTAAAACAATCAAACCCCAATAGCACACTCCCTGACTCGATCTGGAGTCCAAGGGGTAAAACCGAGGCAATAGTACCTGTCTATGTCAGTGTAGTAAAACATCATGTCATCTACCATAACACATAATAATCAAGGACAAATGTTTTAATATCATAATAGTCTGGATCACTTGCGAGCAAGTGTCCTTAAAGAATAAGTTTTCTCAGTGCGCCAGAGCAGGATGTTACATGCACCCCCTCTTGGTCTAAACTTTGTCCTGAATTTTCATAGTATAAATGCCAAAATAAGTGTATCTAGTGTCATATGTCTATCTATCAAACAAAAATGGAAACTGCTAGTGCATATCATATGCGTCCTCCCAGGTCGTCAAGTGCGAACTATAATTGTCCCACTGGACCTTGACCTAATCTACCATTCGATGTCGCAACTATCGAACGCGATGATCTAAGATGCAGACTGGCTCAGTTGTGAGTGCTCCCTCGTCTGATACCTGCAAGGAACTCATTTCAATCACATGTGTAGGATCACTAATATAATGTCTCAAAATAGATACACGAAAAACATCATGCATACGCCTCAAGGAATCAGGCAAGGCTAGTTGATAGGCCACGGGCCCCTTTCTCTCCACAATCTTGAAAGGTCCCACGAACCTAGGAGAAAGTTTAGCTCCTTTTCAAAACCTGATCGAACTCTTATGCGGTTTAACCCGCAAGAAGACTTGATCGTCGACCTCGTAACTACGGTCGACTCGGTGCACATCGGCATAACTCTTATGTCGATCCTACGCTTCTTTAATCCTTTGTCTTATGGTTTTCATTTGATCTTCCATTTCTTGGATCACTTCTAGTCCCACCAGGACCCTATCCTCAAACCAATCCAAACTCAAGGGCATCTGACATGGTCTCCCATAAAGAAACTTGAAAGGCGCCATCTTGATGGTGCTCTGGTAATTGTTGTTGTAAGCGAACTCCACTAGTGGAAAGAATTCCTCCCAACACTTTTGTCGGTCCATCACGTACATGTGCAACATGTCTTCCAAGGTTTGGTTCATTCATTTGGTCTGTCCGTCAGTCTCTGTTTGATACACAGTACTAAAGTTAAGTTGGGTTCCCAATGCCTCTTGGAAACTCATCCAAAATCATCTAGTAAACATCGATCCTTGATCGGATATAATCCTCTTAGGTACGTCATGCAGCCTCACAATCTCACTGATGAAAACTCTAGCTATGTCAGGTGCCTGATACGTCATATGCATAGAAATAAAGTGATCACTCTTCGTCAGCGTGTCTACTACTACGAAAATCGAGTCGTGTCTCCTTTCCGTCAGTGGCAATCCAACAATAAAATCCATCGTAATGACCTCCCATTTCGATTCCGGAATGGCATGTGGTTGTAGTAATCCTGCTGGGTGTCTATGTTCAACCTTTACTTGCTGACACTCTAGACACCTGGCCACATAATTAACTATGTCTGCCTTCATTCCCCTCCAGAAGAATAAGGGCTTAAGATCTGCCCTCATATTCCTGACTCCTGGGTGAGCCATGTAAACTGCTCTATGAGCCTCGCTCAAGATCAACATCCTCAACTCGTCATTTGGCGGTACGTAAATCCAAATTCTAAACCTCAATAACCCATCACTATCAAAAGAAAATCCCTCATATTGTGGTACCATCATTGTGTTTTGTCCGATAAAACCCTCGATCTCTTTTTACCAGTCGTCATCATGCTGTAAGGTTAGAATCTTTTCACGTAGATTCGTCTGAAGAGGCAACACCGAAAATATGCGTGGCCTCCGACTCAAAGCATCTGCCACTCAATTCATTGTTCCCTTTATGTAAGTAATCGCAAATTCGTACTCGCTAAGCAATTCCAGCCAACGCCGTTGTCGTGCGTTCAGGTCGCTTTGCATAAAAATGTGTTGTAGTCCACAATGATCGGTCTTTAGTTCAAATTTTCTCCCAACAAGGTAGTGTCTCCAAACCTTCAAGGCATATATGATGGCTAATAACTCCAAATCATGCGTCACATAGTTCTCCTCATGCCTTCCAAGTTTCCTTCAAATGTAAGCAATCACTCATCCTTCTTGCATCAAGACTCTGCCTAAACCTTCCTTGGCTGCGTCAATGCATACCAAGAAGTCCATGTCCATGTCAAGGACCTTTAGTATTGACGCTGTTGTCAACAACTCTTTAATCCTCTGAAATGCTTCCGCGCATTTCTCGGTCCAAACAAACTTCTTGGTTTTCTTCTGCAATTTCGTGATCAGATTTGATATCTTCGAAAATCCCTCGACAAACCATCGATAGTATCTTGCTAAACCCATAAAGATATGCACTTCTGTGACATTCGTCAGCACAAGCCATTCCATAATAGCGTCGACCTTGGCTGGATCCATGGTGATACCTTCGCCGGAGATGACATGCCCTAAGTAGTGAATCCTCGATTGATGAAAAGAGCATTTGGACAATTTCCCATATAGTTTGTGATCTCGCAGACACTGTAGTACCAAGCACAAGTGCTCGTCATGATCCTCTATCGTACGAGAGTAAATCAAAATATTGTCAATGAACACTTGGACGAACTTGTCCAAGTACTTGTGAAACACCTCGTTCATCAAACTCATAAATACTCCTGGGGCGTTTTTCAGTCTAAATGGTAAGACAGTAAAATCGTAATGTCCAAAACTCATCTTAAATGCGGTCTTAGGGACGTCATCCTCCTTGATCCGCAACTGGTGATACCCTGATCATAAATCGATCTTGGAGAACATCATCGCACCCTTCATTTGATCGAACAGATCATCAATTCTCGGCAAGGGATACTAATTTTTTATCGTGGCCTTGTTTAGTTGACGGTAGTCAATGCAAAGCCTCCACGATCTGTCTTTCTTTCATATGAAAATAACCAATGCACCCGACGATGACACACTAGAATGTATTAGTCCCAGGTCCAGCAACTCCTTCAGTTGCATTTTCAACTCTTGTAACTCTGGGGTTGACATCCGATAAGGTGTTCTTGCTATCGGTTCAGTCCCCGATTTTAGGTCTGTGGTAAACTCCAAATCTCTCTCTGGCGGCATCCCAGGTAACTCCTCCGGAAATACGTCCGCAAACTCTCTCACCACCGGAAGGTGTTCTAGACCTTCCACTACTCCCTTCTCGTTTAGCGCAAGGATTGCATAAATCTTGCACCCCTTGCGCATACTCTTCTGTAACTGTAAGGAAGAGATGAACCTCATGGAAACTCCCTGGTTCCATCCTACAATCACACATCTCTATCCCTCATCATCGACCAAGCTCAACCATTTTTTATTACAGTTGAGTATCGCCTCATGCGACTCCAACCAATCCATACCAATCATGACATCATAAGATCCTAGGATCATGACATATAGGTTGGCCCTTGTGACAAACTCTCCTAGGTTAAGGGCACAACCCATAACCTTTCTTCCAACCTTCTGTTTGGCTCCCGAAGCCATTTCTATGAAGCTAAACTTGTCTTGTTCGACTACATTTACCTTACTACTTTTTAGCGCTGCACCAAAAATGAAACTCTCGGTAGCACCAGGATCTATCAAAATACTAAGGGTCTAGTCAACGACAGTACCTGTCATCTCAAGCACAGTCGACTGGTGCTCTGCCTAGTGGTTATTCACCACTACATGAATCCGATGGGCCTTGCCCATATCTCCCATTGTAGTGGGTTCGATTGATACGGACGCTCTGGTCCTCTCCACAGGATAGTCGCGCTGGTAGTGTGGCTCCCAACACGTCCAACACCCCTTCTTCAACCCAGTAGTCCTGGTACCCGAAGTAGAAGATGACGGCCCATAGGCCTAGAACCCTGGTCTGTATTGTTGAACATGCCTAAACTGTTTCTGCTGCGGGTGACGCTGCTGCTGATGCTGTGGTCCCCAATAAGGTGTCCGCTGCTAAGGCGGCAGTTGCCGGGGTGTAGTGAAAGTGGATCCCCTCTGGAAGCCATGATATCCCATCGTATGTCTCGCTAGTGTCTGGTGCTACTGTGTTCCAGATGAAACCTGCTCTGCTGGTCTCGCTGGAGTCCTATTCTGACCCCCACTGATAAGATCCTCCTTTGCTATGAGGGCCTTTTGGATGACATCGTGCAAGGTTTGAGGCATCAAAATCCTAACCTTTGCACGCAGGCTTCCATTAAGGATGAACATGAACCTATTGACCTTAAGTTTCTCAGTGTTAAGGTGTGGAGCATACCGGAGAAGCTCCATATAATGTGCCTCATACTCAGGCACCGTACGACCTCCCTGTCGTAAGGCGTTGAACTGATTGAGCTGACGCTCAATGAATTCCTCTGAAGGGTACCTCTCTCGGACTCGTTCCTCGAACAGCTCCCATGACACATCTTTGAATGCCATTTTCAGCTGCGGTAGGAGTGTCTTCCACCATAGAAGAGCACTCCCCTTCAGTTGGAAGACCGCCATGTGGACTTTCATGTTGGAGGTATAATCGCGAAGTGTGAAGGACATCGCCATGTTCTCCAACCATGCCTCAGCGGATGCGTTGTCCAGGGTACCAAATAGCTCAAGAAATTTTACCTTCTTGAGTTCGTGGTGTATGCTACCAGTACCAACCAGAGCGCGTGGTGGAACCTCAATGGGTGCTGATTCTTTGGCCTCATCTATGTTCAAACGACTGATCAGTGCCTCGGACATGCGCTGAAAAGATCTCATCATCTCGACTACATCGTCAACTTCTATATGCTCTTGTCCGAGAACCTGCTCACCTCCCTGGGGGTTAGACCCCTTAGATGTGGATGCTACTGGAGGCATCGCGCCCCCTCCCCTAGCACCCCATCGTCTGCCTCCTCGATGTCCTCTAACCATGATTACCTGCACACACACAATCAACTCGATCAACAACTGTATAATCAAATCAGATCAACGAAATGCCGTAGTGATCCTAAGTTGTGGGTCGAACCTCGCTCTGATACCATATGTAACAGCCTCCTCGTTACGACGACGATCCTCATATAACAAGTGCAATTTTTTATTTATTTTTCTTGTGTGTGCGCATGTGTGCAAGGATAATAAATACATTCGACTTTGCGTCGCCATACGATGATGAACATGATGCATACAACGACAACACAACATGACGACCTAAGACATACATCAAGTATCTGCATGCATTAAGTGACAATCAATCGACTATAATAAGACTAACTACTCTCTCATCCTACCCTACAATGATTAGGACCTCCAAGACACATAAGCAATGCTCAAGCCCAGGATCCCATCGATTTTAACCATTTAAGGTCTCAGGGTTGGCGACTGTTCTGAGGAACATGGAGGTGTCTACATCCTACCTGACACAAGCAGACCAAGCAATAAAATGTATATATCCAAGTACAATAGTAGTTAAGGAATGACCACGTCCTCTACAGATGCGCAAGTCAATTAATTGTAAATTCAATTAATAGCAAATCCAATTAAATGCAAATTCCATTACTAAGGCAATTTCAATTAATTGTAAATCCCCATTTACTAAATCATAATGACTTATTGGACTTAGTTCAAGACATTATATTTTATCTGTTATTAAAGATAATTAATTTCATCATCACTACCATAAAATAACAACCATTTTTCATTTTACATTACAATAACTAATAAAATGGCCATCACATTACATCTGATATGTTATCTATAACAATTACATTAACCTTGCCATAAAATGATAACAACATCAATATTAACCATTCCATAACCATTAGCATTAATATTAAACGTTTCATTACATTATCATTACCATAAAACAAATAACATTAACATTATCTTGACCATAAGCATTAACATTAAGCATTACATTACATTAATCATTACCAGAACCATAATAACATTAGCATTAACATTATCATAAGCATACATTAGGCATTACTTTACATTGATCATTACCCTAATACAATAATAACATTAACATCATTTTCATAACTAAACTGTTTAAAGCATAGTGCATAGTGTATAGTGCATAGTGCATATGAACTACTTTAAATATCTATTTAAATATGAATTGAGATAAACTAAATATGGTGCATAGGGCATATGAACTACATATGGAGCATAGTGCATATGAACTAAACTAATTCCAATATCTAATTAAAGCATGGTGCATATGAGCTAAACTATTTTCATTCTACGAGGAGTCCCTCATAAGAGCTAAAACATTCTACATAAGAAATTTAGCTAAAACATTCTACATATGAGCTAAATGTTTTTTGAAAGAAAGATGCATGTGCCCAACACTACATAAGGATGACCTAGGCAGGTTAGAAATTTAAACAATTGTACTCGGTCTATAGTACATTGCATTTCATACCCTATCCAAAACATTTAATAATCCTTCTTTTTACTCAATTTATGATAAATTAGCTTGGTTGAAAAAGCATTAATTACAACAGACGTGTCAATTTTGCAATTAGTCAAGATTCAAATATTGAACCATTATCTCACTGAACACTGCCGCCTCTTTAATCATAAAGTGAGTAATCAGCTCCCTGCTAAACACACATAAATATTAATTTTTTATTTATCATACTAGGCACAAATGACTGTGTTTTAAAACATTCCTTGAAATGCTTGAATCCATCATTTCTCAATGAGATCTGTGGTGACGTAAAGAAGTTGCTTACTGTTCTAGATCTCACATAAGCATAATTATACTATTAAATTCCATTTTAAAGCTTCTCATTAAGACGAGAACCCAATAAAATAACAACAATGTTTTCATATCTAACTAATAAAATTAACGCTATCAATGTTACGCTCTGAAATGGATTCTTTAGCATTTCCTATTGGCATTAATCAACAACCAAATAAAACCTAGTGCATAAAAACTACTCACAATATCAGTTCACAATGAAAACATATAAACGACTGTCAACAAACGGGAGTTCTGTCTGAGCTGGTGTGCCACCTTCTGTCCAGTTCTATGGTGGGTATGGCTAAGGCACTGACCATATCAATGGGAGGGGGTCCTCTCCAACCCAACCATTAACGTGCCCAATCACCCGACCATCACGCGTGAGGCAGTAAAAAACGAGAATTCGGGAAGGGGATACGACCAATTAAAGTAGATCCTAGCCATCTTTTAAATGCAGACATGAATGCAGTCGAATATCCAGAAGAGACAGAAGGGTGCCTTCAGGGTAACATGAGGACTGCCACTGCGCCAAACTGTAGTTTAGTGCTGACCCCCAAAAAAAATGAGCTGACAAAGATAACGCGGCCAGGTAAAATGCCAAGGAATATACTGATTGTAGGATAATGGGTACTGTCGGTAGATTATGTAAAGAAGGCCCAAAGGGGTGATTGACAAGGAAAGAGGGGAGAAGCGAAACCTGGTCAACGACCAGCCTGAGTGTACATAGACTACTTAGGAGCGGTCCCTCCATTCCTAAGTCATGTAGGCAGTGGGGAAGGATGGTTGATTTTTAAAAAGGTTGTATCCTGTAATTTGAAGTCTCTTAAAACCAATGTCTGTCAGTGAAAAATCAAGCTAACAACCCAAGCTCCAAGTCACAAGGAAGAGGAGCCAGGATTCCGAATCGAGGAAGGGATAACAGTAAATTAAACTCACGGGTTCAAGTAAAAGTTAAAGGCTCCACTCACTTGTCATTCTTCTCATTTGACTGAAGCATAACTTACGATTGAAAGTCTAGTGGTGAGCGCCCAAATGAATTCACAAAAGTGGAGGCTTGCTCGACGTTGGTTCCTCCATTGAAGGAGATGAAGACGCAAAGTTTAGGGGTGAAGGAAACGCAAAGATACACCCGTGTAAAAGCAGAATACAGGTTGTGATTTTATTGAGGTAAGAAGTCAAGCTTGTCTGGGTAAGGCAGTAAAAGAAAACAGTGAAGAAGGGCTACGAAAATTACACAGTGCACAGAAGTGAAGGTCGGACATTAAGTGTTATAGGAGCTAGGCTAGAGTGGCCAAAAGTTATTTTTATTTTATATATATTATTTTTTTTACAACACCAGTCTAAGATTTTCTGCTCGCACAAAAAGGAATCGATGAAGTACTTATTTTTCATCCACTATTGAATTGAACAACCGAGATAACATTTTTTTGTTACATCAGTTACCCAAATAAAAACGCCAAGGAAAATAAATAAAACAACCATTCCAACCAACAAGGTTAAACCACCGATTGAAGTTAAATAATTTCATCTCAGAACACTAAATAAAAAGAGGCTGACAACAGAAGAGAAGGGTAGGAGTTACTCAAATTTACACAGTAAAATTTTGCAGCAAGCTTAAACACACAAGAATTCGCTGGAGTAAGTAATAAAAAAAAGGGAAAACCATACAGCCCAACGAAAACCAACACCGACTAAAATTAAATACTCTTCCATCCATATTACCAATACACATGCAGATCTAGTTATACATCCTAATGCATTCTACTCTACAGGTCAAAAGCGTACCGGTGCTTGATCTCCTGCTTCGAATGATGTACGCGTGCCCTGTACGGCTCCCGCTTGCCGACCGTCAAGACCTCACCGGTACCTCCCAACCAATGCTAGGGGTACTCTGCTTCCCCCTTAGCCCCTCGAGCCATAAAGGGGCCACACACTATCCAGATGGTATGTCTAGCTCCTAGCTCACCTCGCAAGCCCGAGCTACCACTCCTATCCGAGCTGGGTAATCCCAACTCCCCACAAGTAATCAGTCAAGTCACAAATCCGACAGCGTAACGTTACGCTAACAGCCGATCCCCTTCTCCCCCCTCCTTCCTCTCTTTTATAGAATTTTAGAACTTCCATTCTTTCCCTAATCTCATTAAATTTTAAGTTTTAATAAAAATCTTCTAATAATTCTCCTTCGTACAAGTGTCGTCCATCCCCCACTTTCCTCCAATATTTATTTTCTTTAAATTAATAATTGTCTCATTTCCCTCACCCACCTAGAGTCGCTCCTAAATTTACTCTTAGATGTTCCTAGATTCCCTTACAGGTTTAAATACTTTCCCTAAAATGAAGTTGCTAATTTAGTTCAATTCGCAATGTTCTTAATTGCAGATTCTTTACTATGTTGACCTCGCTTTTTACCATAAGTTCCCCTCTTTCCCTTATTATGTTTCCTCCATTTCTTAGTTTCCTAATTTTTATTATTCCCTTCTTTCCCCTTTTTATTAGAGCCAAAATGGCAGCTCCGCTATTTACTCTTTTGCTTTTATTATTAATTTAATGTCTTTTTACACTTTCACAAGTTAAATAATTTATTTCTTCTTTACCTTTGATATCCACAGATTTTATTTAAGTTCTTACTCTCTTCATTTTACCCAAAAATTTATGAAGTCCACAAATATTACTTAAGTGGTTTTTAGTTTAAAGTTTATTATTTTATTTTTATGAGGTATTTTTCTTAAGGTTAGACAAAATTTTACCCCTAGAGAAGTTTTAGACTTAGAACTTAGATTCTGAACTAGGTGACATTTATTTAGGGAAGTTGTATTTTTTTTTTTTTTAATTCTTAACATGTTAATTGTCTTAGGGTTGTCTAGGTTTGTTCCTTTATCACCATCATCGCGACGTGCCCTTCTGGAGGCACTACGTGCTCCAAGGGTGCCACTCACCTCTAGTGTTTCTTTTGCATGACATGCCCTTCAGGATGCACCACGTGCTCCAAGGGTGCCACTCGCCTCTTGACTGATTGGTAGACATCAATAACCCCTGGAGTCAACACTGCACCAGGTTAACTTGTGGGAGACTAAGGGATTATAAGGAATAAGGCCCCCAACTTACTCCATGTCCTTTAGAATCATCATCAGCGACTGTCGCAGGCTGCCCTCACGACATCATGGATCCTCTCGAACTAGGTAATCGTTAACCTACAGTTCGAGCCACGGTGGGAGTGCTAGTAGGCTATGGCAGGGATGTTGTCCACACCTCTCCCTCAACCTCTCTGGTAGTCATGTGTGTGGCCCCTTTACTCCATATATGAGTCTGGTTGGCAAGCTATCGTCAGCCTGCATCGTCAACAATCATGTCAGAACATGTCCACATCATATCATCAAATCAAATGTAATATCACAGTAAAACAATCAAACCCCAATAGCACACTCCCTGACTCGATCCGGAGTCCAAGGGGTTCTGTCGATGCCTCTGCATCCTCATCGTCCAAAACCCTGCACACTCAGTAAAACCGAGTCAATAGCACATGTCTATGTCAGTGCAGTAAAACATCATGTCATCTACCATAACACATCATAATCAAGGACAAATGTTTTAATATCATAATAGTCCGGATCACTTGCGAGCAAGTGTCCTCAAAGAATAAGTTTTCTCAGTGCGCCAGAGCGGGATGTTACAGTGGCCATCGATATCCACCTAGATCACCAAATTACATGTTAGTTTACACAACTTGCAACAAGTTATCTATTCACTAG
Organism: Picea mariana; assembly: GCA_032191745.1. NCBI lineage: Eukaryota > Viridiplantae > Streptophyta > Pinopsida > Pinales > Pinaceae > Picea > Picea mariana. The sequence continues at coordinate 2,286 of JASDQU010097594.1, read as the reverse complement.
TAATCCCAATGATTCACAATATTCATTACTATAAGGATATGTACACTGTACTATGACTAAACATATAATCAATACAAGTAATTAACATGTTTTTTTTTCCCACTTAGTATTGAGATCACTATTGACTTGTTATGTGTACTCATATAACTCAATCATGATAATCACTACTACTAAGTTACTCTTGCTAAGTAAGTGTAATAGAGTAAGTAACACTTGCTTTGTTAATATGGATAAGCTTATGATCCTCAACCTTATTACTTATACAAGTAAGAGTCATTATGATTAACACAAGGGTTATTGGTTGTTGTTGGTTGCTACTACTTCAGTTGAAGGTAAATCTAAACCGTTGATTTTAAATTAATTTAATTTTAAAATTAGTGGAAAATGAAAATTGAGTCCAATCCACTTAGTCCCATTTCTCCTTGAAGAATCTATGTAAAAATGAGTTCTATTTAGGGCCATATAAAAGAAAGGGTATCCCGTTGGACATTTACGTCTTCTTCTTTTATTTTGTTTCTTGGTTAAGTACTAAGCCGGGATAATGTGTGACCCTCTTCTCTCTCGGGATGGTCCATGAGACCTAGGAGCATTTAAGAAGAAGGGCATGATCACATCATTGAGATTCCTTGTATGCTGGGATGATAAAAGCTTATAAGTTAAATATCATGAGACTCATGTGGACATTCTCCCATTAAAGAAGAACTTACCTTGTTGAATTTGTCTAGAACCCCCCTTGCTTGAGTTATTTCCCGCTTAATTATTGTGTGGGTTTTTGGTTTGGTTCTTTCCTTCTTCCAAAAGAAAGATAGCTTCCTTGACTTTGGATCCCCTCTCCTTGACTTGTTTTTTTATTGTTGACTTTTATGATTTAAAAATTAATATTTTATGTTATAAAATATTATTTGTTTAAATTATTTAATTATTAGGGTTTGAACCTAACCTTAAAGTTAGGACTAATATGCTAGCCCTAACCTACCTACCAAAACTATAAAGGAGACCTATCCTCACTCTTTACACACACAAATTCTCTTCTAAGTCGAGTTATGATATGAGGTTTTCTGCGGCTCCTTCTTGTTCAAATTGTTGAGTGGCTGCAGACCCTCTAAGACAATTCTTCTTGGTGTATTAAGCCACCGTGGGCTTACCTCTCCATCCTTTTGCTGCCATTGACCCCTAAGGGTATTTTCCATACCATCACAGGTCTCTTGTTGGTTTTTGTTTAGGGTTTTTGGTTCTCCTTGTTGGTGTTGTCCTCCTCTTCTCCTTGCTGGTGCCGCCCTCCTCATCTCCTTACTGATGCCACCTTTTGTATGCTATTATTGTCCTCTTATATTGATGGTTCCACCTTTGTATGTTTCCTTATATTGCAACTCTTAGTACCCTGAACAGGGTTTGATAGGAAAGCTTTGGAACTATTAATAATTATGTCTATTGCTGTAGCAGTTCTGTATTTTTTGGACATAATTTATCAAGGTTGTTACTGGCCTCTCTTTCAACCACTAGACTAGACAATGGTGTCATGTTTCATCCCTTTTACTTGATGATTTGCATGGTGGTTAGTCTTTTGATATTTTACCGTAAATGTTCTTCCTGGAATTTTTTTCTAAGGGTCATGATGAGATCTTCCCTGAGGGTTTGATCAATGATCCCTTAAATATTTTTTTGAGCATGTATCTAAGAGGATAAAAACAACATATCAAGTAATATTGTTTCTTGTTTTAGCTAAGTAAATGTTCTATTAGTTATTGTTTTTATGCTACCAGATTATGGATGAAAATTTTCAATGTCTTGTTGATTGTAACATACAAGTAGCTAATGTTTAGAAATTAAAATAAATATTTCTGTTTTAGCTAGCTATATTTTTTCCCCTTAAATTTTAACATGTTACACATAGATTATCTTATAAATTGTTGGAAAACTGAGGGGGTCCGGGGGGTGAATCAGTTGTCACCGTGCTTAAACAATTATGCTCATTTTAACTTCTTTACAAGGCACTCAATGATAATCACAATAATTCAGGGAAATAAGCAATGGCACATTCAGCATCAGTCACATGTATGAGATACATAGAGACAGATATTTCCCGAGGAAACCCATAAAGGGTAAAAACCTCTTCTTCTTTATATGATAAGTATTATTTACATTCTTTACATTATCATACATATGAGAACCAACTCATTGTGAGGCTACAACCTCTATTTTTGCAAGCTGCAACTTGCTGAGAGCACCAACTCTCTGTTTTCTCTATCACCCACTAGAAGGAAGCACCAACTCCCTGGTTTCTCT
>JASDQU010097591.1:8138-21520 GCA_032191745.1 Picea mariana | reverse complement strand
TCCCAGGTGAGAGAGTTTGTTGGGAAGTGATTTCTTCTAGAATGGAGTCCCATAGCAGCTACAATACTATGAGACATTCGGTCCAGCCTATTACTAAAGCCCAAGGTAAGGGAGGTGTAGTAGCCGATGGACTTGTATTAGTGAAGGTGTACCCTCCTAGGGTGGAGCAGACATGTGGGGAATGAGGGTTTGTGGGTTGTGGGCGTAAGTGGCTCCTGGGATAAAATATCCTTCCTGTTGTTTTGTGAAACTTCCTTGTTGTCCTTGCCAAACCTAGAATTCCCTTTCCCGTTGGAGTTTACTCCTATCTCGGGGGTGACCCACCATTGAGCGTGATGAGCAATGTGTTCTAATGTTGGGAGGTTCGTGGAAGTTCCGCACACAATTGGTGGTCTTATAATAAAAGATAAGTACCACGTTTATGTTCATTTACATGTTGTGTAATGGTACATATGTTGTAATTGATGAGTATTTCCTGTGTATGTTGTATATGTTACATGTGTAGGCTTACTGTTATTTCCGCATTAATATGTTATATATATGTAGAATAGGCGTTCTATGTTTATATGGATGTGTATGTTTTCCCGCAAGTATCTTTATGTGGCATAGACCAGTAGTTTAAGGCTGGAGTTGTCACAAATCAAAGTAGAGCAGCAGAGGTGCAGGAGTAGCATGGCCTGACCTGGGTGGTTGGGGACATCACAAAATGGTATCAGAGATAAGTGAAGTGTATGAGTAGTGGCATTGCTCGACCTATTGGTGGTTGGGTATGTTACATTCATGGAAGCAGGCAATGCAACTAGTCCTATTATGTCCAATATATCAAATGGACCACAGAATCTTGTTGTCATCTTTGTACAACTACCCAACTTCAAAGAGATCTTCTTGGGCTTCACTTTTAAAAGCACATTCTCCCCCACTTTAAATTCTCTAGCTATCCTATTCTTATCTGCATAAACTTTATGTTTATCTTGAGTTGCCTTTAAATTCTTCTTAATCTTAACCATCTGGTCTTCCATATCCTTAAGCAATTCTGGCCCAAGTACCACTCTGTCTATTGGGTTGTCCCAACTCATTGAAATATTGCATTTCCTACCATACAAAGCTTCAAATGGGCTCATTTTCAATGAATCTTGATACCCATTATTATAGGAAAACTCAACCAGGTGTAAGCAATCTTCCCACTTAGATGGCTTATCCATCACATACATTCTCAACATGTCTTCAAATACTTGGTTGAATCTCTCTGCCTTCCCATATGACTGTGGAAGAAATTTTTCCTCCGGAAATTTGAAGTAAACTTTGTGTCTCTGTCCAAGACAATTGTCCTAGGTATCCCATGCAACTTAGCAATATCCCTCATGTAAATTTCTGCAACATTAGCTCTTATATGAGTTGTTTTTACAGGAACAAAATGATAATCCTTTTTTAATTTATCAACCACTACCATGATCGAATCATGTTGTCTTGTTGTCCTGGGAAATTTTGTTATAAAGTCAATGGTTACCACTTCCCATTTCTTCTCTGGAATTGGTAAGGGTTGTAGCAAACCTGTTGGGTGCCTATGCTCAACCTTCACTCTCTGACATTCCATACATCTGGCGATGAAATTAGCAACATCATTTTTCATTCCAGGCCAAAATAATTGGCTTCTTACTACCGCAATTGGTTTTTGGTAACCAGGATGTCCAACATATGGAACATTATGCATTTATTTTAATACTGAATTCCTGAGTTCTTCGGAACTAGGAACATAATTATATTTTTATGCATAATTAAGCCATCTTCCTTCATCTCATACTCTTTCATTTTCTGCGGTACATTTTCTTGCTGTAAGATTTCTTTTACCTATAGGTAATGTTGATCTGTGACAACAACATCTAAAATTTTGCTCTTTAAATATGATTGATGCATACTAACAGTTGTAGTATGCATGATATGTAATCTTCTACTAAGTGTATCAGCAACTTTATTTTCTTTTCCTTTGATATGCTTGATTTCAAAGTCGTATTCACTTAAAATTTCTGACCATCTTGTTTGCCTGGCAATCAAAGTGGGTTTTTCAAAAAGATATTTCAGACCACAATGGTTTCTTCTTAATTCAAATCTCTTTCCCAAGAGATAATTCATCCACATCTTCAATGTGTTAACAATGGCAGCAAGTTCCAAGCAATGTGTGGCATAGTTCCTCTCATGTTATTTAATATTTATGGACTCATAACCAATGACATTTCCATTTTAAGTGAGGACTCCACCAATCCCTTCCTTACATGCATTTGCACATACCACAAAACATTTATTTGGGTCAGCAATCTTTAGAACAAGTTCACTAGTAAGCAATTCTTTCAACATATTAAAGTTCTCTTCACACTTAGATGTCCATTCAAATTTAATTTCATTATTTTGCAAACAAGTGATGGGATGAGCAATCTTAGAGAAACTTGTTATAAATCTTTTGTAGTAACCAGCTAACCCCATAAAAGATCTAACTTACGAAACACTCTTGGATGTTTTCAATCCTCTGATGGCTTCAATCTTTTCTGGATCTACTTCTATACCTTGTTCTGAAATAATGTGCCCCAAGTAATGGACCTTTTCTTGATAAAAATAACACTTACTAAGCTTGGAATACAACTGATTTTCCATCAGCACTTGCAATACCAATCTTAGGTGATGTTCATGCTCTTCCTATGACTTAGAATAGACAAGCATGTCGTCCAAGAATACTATGACAAACGTATCCAAGTAATTTCTGAATATGCCATTCAATAAGCACATAAAGACATCTGGTGCATTGGACAATCCAAATGGCACCACTACAAATTCATAATGCCCATACTTGGTTCTAAAGGTTGTCTTATGGATGTCTTCTTCTTTGATTCTTACCTGATGGTACCCTGACCTCAACTCTATCTTTGAAAATATATTTTCTCCTCTTAGTTGATCAAAGAGGTCATCGATTCTGGGTAGAGGATACTTGTTCTGTACAATGGACTTTTTCAGCTGTCGAAATTCAATACACAGCCTCAAAGTTCCATCCTTATTTTTGACAAACAGTATTGGTGCTCCTCAAGGTGAAACACTTGGACATATGTATCATTTCTTCAACAATTCTGCCAAACTGCAATTTTAATTCTTTTAACTCTGGTGTACTCATTATGTAAGGTGTTTTGGACACCGAGGAAACTCCTGGCACTAAATCAATAGAGAAATCTATTTCCCTTTTTGGTGGAAACCCTGGTATTTCTTGGAATACATCTTCAAATTATTGTAGTACCGAGAAATCTTCAAGGCTTGGCCCCCTTGTCTTTCCTGGCTCCTCCACATGGGTTGCATACAATTGACATCATTTTTTGAAACACCTATTTATTTGTAAGGATGAAATCTCTCTTATAGAGATGGGTATTGGAACACCTTTCACAATGCTATGTTTTCCTTCTTCATCAAGACATGTAAATGTCTTTTTATGACAATCTAGGACAGCATGATGTTTTTCCAACCAATCCATTCCAATTAGAATATCATAAGACCCTAATTATATGATACTTAAATCAACCCTATTATTCACACCATTAAGACTTATGGAACAACCTCTCACCATATCATGGATTCTCCTTTTGGTTCCAGTGGCTACCTAAACCAAACTTGATTTTCCAAGCTTAATTTTCTCCAAATGTAAACTATCCACTATTTTAGGATCAATATAACAATGACTTGCTCCTGAGTCAATTAAAATAGCAACAAGATGATTTATGATCTTACCTTCCACCTCAATCATATTGGGTTGGTACTCTGCATGTCGATCATCTAAGGCTGCATAAATCCTTCCCATGTCTTCTACTGTTGTATCCACTTGGATGTTGTGCACGGTCTTCACTCTGTCCTTTCTGTGTGGGAAATCCTTGTATAGGTGATATTCTTTGCATCCCCAACATTATATTGGTAGTTTTTCCCTTTTTCCTAAGGAGTCTTCTTTCTTGGATTCATCCCTAGCATACTAGTCTTGATGATTTTTACTAGGTTCACTTATGTTGAAAGGAGGTTTGAATCCCTCCTCTGATCAGACTTCTCATTCTTCTTATCCTTCCAAGATTTCTCCATGGATTCTCTGCTCTGGCCTTTCTCGTACAGATACTTATCCTTCCTAATGGTCTTAGTCAAGGTCTTGGGCTCATCATATAGAATATTTTATTTATAAAAGGATGGAACTCCACTCAAAAACCTCTACATTTTCACCTTCTCATCATTTATGAACCCTACATATTTTAACAACCCCAAGAACTTATTCTCATACTCTTCCATGGTTTCTCTTCCCATCCTAATTTCAAATAACTCTTGCATTTTCTTATCATAGAAGTTCTCTGAGAGGTAATCCTTCTGAAAATACTTCTTGAACTGCTTCCAAGTGATCCTATTCTCATTAATTTTCTCAACTTGCTTCAGTTGGTCCCACCACATTGCATCTTTCCCATGTAAATGGTATGTGGCAATCCTAAATTCTAGGTTTGATGAGTATTTATGCAATTGAAAATATCTCTTGAGTCCAAGAGACCATGCCTCAGCATCATCTTCCCTTTCTCACCATCAAAGGATGGTGGCTTAAGCTTCCTCAACTCTCCTTGAAAACTATCCAATTCATGTCTTCTTCTTTGGTGCCTAATAGGAGACACCTCTGGACTACTTATGGAATATTCAGATGCATAAAAATTTATTGTTGAGTAAGGAGGTGAGTAATGTCTATGATTTATTCTGGCACTTCTTGAATAACCATCTCTTCCACGATCATCTCTTCTTTCATTATATGCCTTATTCCTCTTGTTTTGAGCCATTCTTTGTTTTCCTTAGCAACTGATTTAAGCTCTGCATCACTCGAGCATTTATATGAATTTGTTCTCTCATCATTCTCTCATTTTCTTCTTTGTATCTATGCACTTCTATTTTCAGAATTCTTACAGTTTCTATCAATGTTTCTTGCTCCCCTCTGCCCTTGTGTCCATTGGATTCTGTCTCTACGTTACCAACTCTGATATTCTGACCTTTGGCCTCTTTATCATGGTTGGAAGCTCCCTCTCCTTCTTCCATTTCTTGAATAGGCATTTTGAACTGATATTTTTAAACCCATTAATTCTATAAAATGTGCAAGTGACCATTTTGTTAGAATTAAGCATATGATAAACAAAATTTTCCAAACAATGCTACAGGTCCTTTCAATTCATGAAGAATATATATCAATCTGCATCATATAACACTTCATGTTATCCCTTGGTCGATATAGAATTCAATTATGCATAGGCACTTCCTTCAAACCACTTCCCCAAGTGACCACGGCTCGAAACTGTGGGCTTAATCCTTCCTTAGAGCTTTTATTTCTTCCAAAATAAAAAATTCAGCCACCAACCCCCTTTTTGTCTTTAAAGCAATTTTCGGGCACTAACCCTTTTTCCTTCAGTTCTCAATCACATGTGACCATGGTTATGACCCTACGCTTAGCTGAAAAGAGATTATCCAGAACTTAGGGACTTCAGGGCTCTAGAACTTCAGGCTTTAGGGGTTCACCTTCATCACACTTCAGTTTCACCAAATGTCGAACTGGAGAGCTTTCATACAGACCCTTCTTCAGAGCTTCACACTTCGAAGGTTCTTGCAACAACATACTCCCATATCCCTGAATGTCGAATCTCTGAAATTTTGAACTCTCATTAGCAACTATGCATCAGGGGGTGATACGTGGTGAAAATACGGAGATGACACGGGGCCCATTCTACGGGTGACACATGTCAAGTTATAATTGGCACAAAAGATCTGTGAAAAGAAACAAACAAGATGACACATGGCACGTATAAAGCGGGTCCACATCACCCTAGGCGAAGTCATCATGCCATGTCACTCTGGTGCTTCAGGACTTCGAGACTTTGGACTTCAGAGGATCTCTCACCAAAAAACTCCAAAAATCTCAAACATCAAACTTCTAAATTCTCGAACAGGTGCCCCCTGGAGCTTCGAGACTCCGACGCTCCAGGACTTCGGAAGATTTCACACTAGAAAATTTCAAAACATTTGAATGTCGAACTGGAGAATTATGAATATATGTTATCCGAAGCTTCAGGGCTCCAAAGCTTCGGAACTTCGGGCTTCGGAGGATTTCACACCAGCACTTTACAAAACTCCCAAACACTGAACAAGCGCTCCTCGAAGTTTCAGGACTCCGGTGCTTCGGGACTTCGGAACTTTCCGCACCAAAACACTTTTCTCCCACAATCCTCCCGAAGGCCGAGTACTTGATAATTTGTAGACACGTGTCCCTGTCAATAGGTGGTCCTGATTTACTTTGATACTTCGGAGCTTCGGGGAACTCTCAACAAAACACTACAAATTTCCTGAATGTTGAATTAGCGAATAATCACTAATCTGCGGACATGTGTCCCCAAACATTAATGATCCAGATTTACTCTGGAGTTCATGACTTTGGGATATGTTCTTCCTGACAGCTTAAGGACTCGCTTCTCCTGGAGTGTCGAACCTCCGAACTGTCATGAGATCTATGACTCACACTTGCTCGCGCGCAAATCTGACGACTGGGATTTGATCTTCTCTAATGTTCTTCACCTCTTGATATGTGTTTGATCCAACGACCCAGATCTGTCCTTGTCCAAATCCAACAGTCAGGTACTCCTCTCAGTGATCTATGGCATAGATTCACTTCGAAACTCTGGAGTTTCGGGGCTTTTTCCTATTTTATGACAAAGAAATTAAAACAGCCAGAGTGGCGAGGTTCGAAGGACTTCGGTGCTTAACCTCCATGCTCCTTTTCCATATCTGATGGATATGAAGGACTCAGACCTTTTCAAACATATCTAAGGGCCCACGTCAAATCTTGTGGCCCAAATCAATGGCCATTGTGGTTTCCGGAACCGCTACACCTCCTGAGCTTTCAAACATAGTTAAGGTGTGCTCTCGGTGCCTTCCTGGAACTCACAGACGCTATGTAACTTGAAATTTGGCCATTTCGACAATAATTCTGTGTGAACATTTTGCTTCAATTTCCACTTACACAGCCTATGCAGGCTCAGTGTTGAAAACTGGAGCTTTAATACCAATCTGTAGCGTACCCATCCACCCAGATGCTGGGAACGCTAACTTCAATTCCCCTTCTAGACTAATTTGACCTCTGATCTAACTTTAAATAACAAGAATGCATGAAATATTCACATGCATTGATCAAAATTCATGCTAAACATAAAAGAAATGAACCATACGACATGCACAACAATAACCAAAAAGCATGCATATTATAGATGTGAAATTCATAGATAATTAAATACACAACGGAAATAAAGATACACATGTAAATAACCATAATAGAGAGCACTTATATTTTCTAAAAATAGACACCAATTGGTTGCAGACCAAGGAATTTCCACCCAACCGTAGACACTATTGTTCCAATTCTCAACAACAATGTCACCCCCGAGCCAGGGCTATGAATCCATAAGGACGGTTCTAAAGTGTCACTCATCTTCCAAAACCAATCAACACTCAATCTCTCATAGGCTTCCCAACACCCACAACAATCCAAGTAACCATCTCTCTTCTACCCAACCTGTGCAACCCAAGAGAATGGACCCCCCCCTTCTCTGCCACACAGTCACTCAGGTTGTCCATCTCCTTCCAGGGCTCCAGTACAACTAGTCTAGAATCTCCATGTTGGGACTCTCAGAACTCGCAGTTGTGAGCAATATTGAGCACATACCAAAGCATCTCAGACATGTAGGTCTTGATTCATGGTTGGAATACACCAGCAATCTCTACAGCCAACAATACCATGGCTTCTTTTCAACAGTTCATTTTCCTTTACCAAGCCAAGACATGAATGAGGAAATACGAGTAATGGGTGAAAGAATGAATGGAGTGAAATCCCAATGAAAGGTGTGAACAACGAGCAATTGAGTGAATGTGTGAAGCAGAAGAATAAGAAGAAGAAGAAAGAGAGAACCCCCACCCTAGACCAAAGATGGGTTTATGTAATTCTTGGAATCAAGGAACCACTTGTCCTTCCTCCCAAGAAGCTCACGTAATTCTTATTCTCCATTAACCAAAATGGGTAAATAAAATATAAAATAAATACTTATCCCCTTAAGCCCCCTCTCTTGTGGAATCATATCCCCCTATAACTCTTGACCTTGTCCATGTAGCAACCAACAATGTATTTATTATTAATAATGATCAAAACATTACATTTCCTAGGCACACTGGCCTCTTTTAATTGTTTAGGCACTCTGGCCTTTCATAACTTAACAAAATACATTATTTAATATAGGGCTCAAAACATGGGGTGTTACATTGGGTGTGGGTTGTCTTCTAGTTGGTTTTGTTCTTCTGAAATCATGATCTTCTTCTTTTGTCTTCTTCATTATTGGTTATTGATTTCATGCTCCTCTGAATGCATGATCTTCTTCTTGATTCTTCTTTATTTTAGGTTTCGGTATGTCCTCCTTTAAAGGCTTGCATTCTTATTTCTTGATGGAACCCTTGATAGTATATGCATAACTTATTTTCTATGTTTCATTCCATGTCATCATAGAGCTTGAACCCTCATAAATATTATTTTTTTGTATCCAAGTCCAAATTTGTCATAGAATGATTTTTTATTGTAGATGATTTCATCCAGTATTTTGGTGTTATTCCCAAACTTTAGTTGGATGTCCTTCTTTCGTAGTTCCTTTCTTAGTGAGACTATTTCAACTTCCAGATTCTCTGTTATTTTCGTCTTTTCTTCCAATTGTCTCTTGAGTGTTTCTTCAATCACTTTGGCTTCTTCCAACTGAATCCTTAGATCTATGATAATTTTTTTGGCTTCTTCGGAATTTTTTCTAGGGTTTTGAAAGCCTTCCTTTAGTTTACTTAACTCTTCTTTGAGAGAATTATTTCTCTTCCTTTCTATTCCTAGATCACTTAAGACACTGATCAATTATGCCTCAATGTTCACTTCTCCTTGTTCTTCATTGTCTACATCATTATTTTCAATAGTTTCCTCGTGATTCTCTAACATCATCAAGAGTACTCTTCTTGAGTCACTGTCACTATCATCATCTTCATCAGATGAGGAACTATCATCTTTTGAATAGAGGATTTTATTTTTCAAAAATATTCATTTATTTATTTCCTTGTCTCTTTTATGATATTTATTTTCTTTCATAGTAACTTCTTCTTCATCACTATTTGAACCCCTTGCATAAGGACATTTGGAAACAAAATGGCCAACTTTACCACAATTAAATCATTTGAAAGGAAGCTTACCTTTGTACTTGTCGGTTCATCTTTTCAACTTTCTTACAAATTTAGCTTCTTCTTCATTGTTTGAATCATGACTATTGTTGGAGTAGGGTTTTGAACTTGGCTTGTTCTTTCTTGTCTTCTTGGAGGATTTGAATGTTTCTTCCCTTTTAGATAGATTTTCTTGGTGTGTTCTCATTTCATATGTTGTAAGTATTCCATCTAATTCATCCATGCTCATCGTATCCATATCTTTTCTTTCTTCTAGAGCTGATATTTTAGGGTCAAATCTCATTGGGATAGGTCTTAGTATATTTTGTACAATAACTGAATTTTCAATCTTTTCTCCCAATCCTCTTATAGTATTCACAATTTCATCATATCGGAGAAAATAAGCTGCAATATCTTCATCTTCCTTCATTCTCAGATATTCAAATTGTCCTTTGTAAGTCTGAAGCTTGGCCCCTTTGAATTTAGTATCTCCTTTATAAACATTCTTGAGCTTGTCCCAGATTTCATTTGCAGAATCACAATGCATAACCTTAACAAATTTTGAATCTATTAGACCACTTAGAATGGAATTTATAGCCTTTGAATTGTATTCACTGAGCTTTTTCCCATCATTATTGGTCGGGGGAGATGCTAATGCAGTGTATCCATTTACTAGATCTTACCAAGCATCAAATCCTTGTGCCTGCAAAAATGATCTCATTATTATGATCCAAAAAGAATAATTTTACCCATCAAACAATGGTGTTCCATTTTTCGTAAATTCTCCTTTATTATCCATGATCTTCCTTCTAGTAGTTAGACTATTCCTGAAGGAACCCACTCTGATTCCAATTGTTAGAATATTCAAGAATACTGAGAGGGGGGGTGAATCATTATAGAGTTATTTCAACAATTTTAACCTTCAAGCACTACATAAACATTAACCATTAATAGTGCCATTCATTATCACATAAACACATACACATTGCACACATAGTTTTACATGGAAACCAAACTGGGAGAAAACCACAGAAACTTTTCTTAAGTAGTTTCAAGATTTTACAAGCACCAGCTTGAAGGAAGAACCCACTCCTTACGTTTTCTAGAACCTACTTGAAGGAGACACCAATCCCCTTGGAATATTTTAAATGATGATACAATATTAAATCAACCTTTAAATACAATCCAAAAATCACTTCTTAAATCTGCATACAAAACTGCTCAGAAATGTACCTCAAATATGCAAACTAGTAAGATTCGCCACAAGCTCAATTTTCCATTTCGGATTTTGAAACTTGGATCTTATATATTAGGATTTTTTCTCCTTCTAATGCAACAAATGAAATTCAATTTGGACCTATGAAGCTTCATATATAATGGTTTTATCTCGAACACTTGTTTGTGACTAGTTTCTGGATTAGTCACAAACCCTAACTTCCAACAAGTATAACTTTGTACCTTTAATGAATCAGGATCTGAAAATTGTACCCAATCTTCTTAGATATCTTCCTTGAAATTTCTCCAAGTTTCGATCCTTGACTCATCCCCCAAAAAACGTTATAGCAAAAATGGAAAGATGACTCGTTTTGAAGAAGAAAACACTAGCTTTAAAAACCTCAACTTTCGCTGAGTATAACTCCAAACCTATAATGAATCAAGACCTAAAATTCATACCCAAGATTCTTTGCTATATATTTTAAAATACCTCCAAGTTCCACTATCTGAATCATTATAGAAAAACAATTATATCAAAAATTACAAGATGACCCTCAAAGAAAACTCTAGAACAAATCATCACAAGACTTCATCTTCCCTTGGAATTTCACCTTTCTTCACTTCATATTCCCTTGAAAATTAACTCCTCTAGGATAAAAAAATTTCCTATTCCTTGGATAGGTCAAATTGTTGTGATCCAAATGCCAAATGAGACTCCTCTTATTTATATGAGTCTTCTCCACATGAGGGGGTGCGACCAAGGGTCGCCACATTTGGGTCGCACCTCTTCCTTAAGGATGGCCGACCTAGGGGCTTATTTGATCTACTTTAGGAGATTCTTCTATTGTACTTAGTGGATTCTTCACTTGGATTTAAGGGCTTCTTATCTTAGCTTTAGGGGATTCTTCACTTGGTTTTAGGGGCTTCTTCACTTGACTTTAGGGGCTTCTTCACTTGGTTTTAGGTCTTCTTCACTTGGTTTTAGGGCTTCTTCAAGGCTCCATTTGTGTACAACTCAAATTGGGAATGTGGAAACAAACACATGTTATCTCATCCTATGAGGACCATGCTTAAAATATATGCCATAAGGGGACCACTTTGGAGTTATATACACTTATTTCAAGGCTCCTTCAAGGCTCTTCAAGGCTTCTTCAAGTGGACACATCATCATCACTTTTAGGTAATTTTGGGCTTTGCTTTAGGGATTCTTCTAAGGTTGACATCAATGAAAACCACTTTTCCAACAATCTCCCCCTTTGGCATTAATGGAAAATTAATAAAAAAATCGTTCTCCCCCTGTCTTCGTGCTCTGATCCAAATGATTGTATTGTCCTCTTGTCTTCATGTTGACTCCCCATGTCGTCATGCTTCTAGTTTTAATTTTTTTCTCTCCCCATTTGACATCAATGGAAAAGGGTAAGTCCCCAAGTAGGGACATTTCAAATTCATTATGCATATCCTTGGAAAACTTTTGACTCAATCTATCATCATCACTTCCAAAGATGATCTCATCAACATACACTTCAATAATAATCATATTGCCTTGATCCACTTTTATGTAGAGGTTACTATCTGCATTTCCCCTTCTGAATCATTGTTGTTGTAAGTACTTGTCCAATCTTGAGTACCAATCTCTCGGAGCTTTCTTAAGTTCATACTAAGGTTTCTTCAATCTGAAAACATAGTCTTCATTTTATTATAGTAGAAACCCTTATGGTTGTTCTATGTATACTTCTTCTAATTCTCCATTTAGAAAAACTAATTTTATGTCCATCTAATACACTTTGATTATTTTGGAGCATGCATAAGCCAAGAACATTCTGATTGCTTCCATTATGTCCACGGGAGCAAAGGTTTCTTCAAAATCTATTCCTTCAACTTGAACATATCCTTTTCACACTAGTCTTTCTTTGTTTCTAGTTACCTGTCCATCTTCGTTTAGCTTGTTTATGAAGACCCATTTTGTCCCAATGACATTTGTTTTCCTTTGGTCTTGGAACTAGTTCCCAGGTCTCATTCTTCTCTATTTGATTTAGTTATTCTTCCATAGCCTTGATCCAATGTTCATCATTTCCGGCTTCCTCAAAGTTACTTGGTTCAACAGTGGACAATAATGAAAAATATCCTTGTTCAGGTGTATGTACTTGCCTTCTTCTTCTAGTTTCTACTCCGACACTTCTATCTCCAATGATTTGTTCTCATGGATTATTCTTCTAAAACCAGTGGTTAGGTGTCTTAGAAGGTGTCTTAAAATCTTGTTGGTTGTTTTCTTCTTGTTTTGCTTCTGGTTGCTTCTCTTCTTATTGTTCTTCTTCTTCTTCTTCCTCTTCTTCTTGATTTAGTTCTTCATTTTCCTATTCTTCAAAGATGTTTGAATTTATGCTTTCCTTCTTGGTCTTCAACAATTATACTAGCGTTAAAATTCAAAGGGATCATCAATGTGTATTCTATTTCCACAAGAAACATCAATACAATGATTTTTGTCTCAGAAAAAAAAAAATTAAAAAAAATCTTGTAATATAATTTCTTGTACGCAGATTCATAAATTATTATAAAAATGCATTAAAGATCACTTAAATATTGTAGATAAAAACTAAATACCACAAAAAGCATCACGTATAAGACAAGTCTGATTCAAAACATTATCGATCTTCCATTAATACCTCATAATAGTAGGATCTTTATATCACAGTTACAGTCTCCATTACAAAGTTGGGGCAAAGTGTAATATAGATTCTACAACTTTATTCTCTCTTAAGATTCCTCCTAAGGTCTATATAACAAGCCTTTCCTTTCGTATCTCTCTACATACAACCTTATATATTATGTTCCCCACGGGGACCACCTCGACCCATAGGTCGATTACATAAGTCAATCATAACTAACTTTACATGTATTGACAT
>JASDQU010097590.1:0-21470 GCA_032191745.1 Picea mariana | reverse complement strand
ACCTAGATCTTGGCATTACACCAAATATCTCAACCTTGGCATCACACCAAGGATTTCTACCTCCTGGCATCTCACCAACAGAATCACAAGGGGACCACTTTCCAAGGTACCCAAATCTCAACACTCCCTCTTACCGAGGAAAGTGCCATTCACCCTCAATCTCATCCCTATACTCAGTGAGTGTGGTTGTACCCTGATCATCACAAGTGGTCTCTAACACAAATCTGTTCAACCTGTGCGATCTATAGATGGAAGTGCATCTCCATCTATCCAAGATCACCTAGATCTTGGCATTACACCAAATATCTCAACCTTGGCATCACACCAAGGATTTCTACCTCCTGGCATCTCACCAACAGTCACTACTCTTGGCATCTCACCAAGAGTCACATCTCTTGGCGTCTCACCAAGAGTCTCATCTCTTGGCATCTCACCAAAAGTATCTAGATGTTGGCATCTCATCAAGATCCTCAACTTGGCCTCTCACCAAGTGACTTCCACCTGAAGTGGAACCTGAACCTKATATGCTCGTCTCCATAGCCAAGTGAGGCTCAAGCCTCTGCAGTGCCCTGCTCCTACTCATCGATCTCTAATTCTCTGAAGCCCCTACACCAACCCTCTGTCTGCTCAGCAACTTTGAAACTGAAGCTATCCCGGGTGGACCAGTCACCCTTGAAGATGGTGTCCTCGAAAACTGAGTCTGAGCTCCCTCTAAATCAATACTCTGAGTCAATGGGTCCTCCTCAACTCTGTCTCCCCACCTACCGTTGAATGGTGCATCAACTGACGAACGCACACTCCCTCGCAAATTGAGCAACAAACTCCTCCTCCTTTATTGTCGTTGCAGTACCATCCTGTTGCTTCTTCTTCTTCTTGGGACATTGTCCTGCATAGTCACCCATCTCTCCACGAGCAAAGCATCTAATTGTGCTCATGTATCTCTCTTGCCCATCGCCACTCTATTGTGGTTTGGCCCCTCCCTTGGGACCTTGTCTARCACCACCCCTATCGGTCTTCTTCTTTCCCTTAGTCCACAGAGCAAGATCCTCATCACCCTCTGAAATACATTGTTGTCCTTAAGATCCTGAGATGCATCTCAGCTCCTCCTATACGAAGTCATCCCAAAGTCTCTCCCAGGTAGGCATGACCTCTCGGKTTACAATGCCTCGTACAAATGAACCTCGAGGTTTGGAAAAGCTGTTCAAAGTTGTCCTCACCAAAAAGTCAGGATCCACAATCTCCTTGATTGTGGCCAACTCATCTCGAATCTGTGTAAATTTGCCAAGGTATGATGTAATCGACTCGAAATTGAGCATCTGAATGCTCCTGAGCTTGTCATGCAGAACCATCTTTTGGTTCTGATTTGGACTCTAGTAAAGCTTGCACAATGAGGCCCATATCTCAAAAGCATAGTATTTTCCAGTCAAATGGGGTATGATGTGGTCCCTCACCGCATCACAAATAGTCCTCTTTGCATTTTTGTTCCTCTTCCTAAACTCTGCCACCAACAAGGGAGCAATGACAGGAGGAAGAACAACGAGAGCCTAAACTATATCCCATAATTCAAGATCTTCCATGACAAAGATAATCCTGGTCTTCCAAGCAGACTAGTTGCTAGCTCTATCCAGCCTATCCTCCGCCCGCATCTGGGACATCGACATGGTTGTCCACTGAAACTCACACCGATACTAAAAATGCACAAGAGTACCGCCTCACTCCTGTCAACACAGGCTTGAAAAGAGGCAGTCCAACTACAACCTTGCTCCTGACAACACATGTGTGAAAAGAGGTTGTCCAACTCAACCTCACTCCTGTTCACACAGGTGTGATAAGAGGTTGTCCACAAATGTCCAAAACAGTCCTACAACTGTCCAACAAATCAGCCAACAAGCTGTCCAACAAAACTGTCAACAACCTGTCCCAAAAATCTGCCAACAAGTTGTCAAGAAACTGCCCATTGAATGCTCTAGAAATCAGCAAGTGTTTGCCAACAAGGCTCTGATACCATGAAGAAAACTGAGGTCCTATGAGCCTTCCCAAACAGGTCTGCCCTTGACCTGAAATTGGGCTCTAAGTTTTGCTCCCAAACTATCCTTTGCTGCTGTTTATGGCAGCAAACAATCCAGTAACTTTCTGCTCATTAGTTTTATGGTTAAGTGCTCTTTTGAGGTACCCTTGCAAGTGTATTTGTAACCCAATGTTAGCACATGCAATACACCCAAAACAAATAACACTCCTCTATATCTTTACAACTCTAAGTGCTACTCTACACATCTAAGCATGCATGAAAATGGACACAGGTATTTTTCGTCAATGTGACCCTGGATAAAACCCCCCCGGGGAAAACCAGTTTGGAATGAAAGTATATATAATGATGATCTCAAGTAGTGATTACAACAAGGAATACAATACAATAGAATCAAGATAGAAAACTTCTCTGAAGTTTGTAGCACAGGTTCCAAGAAGAATGCGCCTAGGAAAGTGCGTTGTTCCTCCTTGTTGCTTTATCCACTGAAGTGATGCACCCTACCTCCTCTTTGGCCCAATGAAGAATCCCTTGCACACAAACAACCTGTTGTGTTCCTCCTCCACCATGAACCAAACAGATCTGAGATAGCACAAGTACTCCTCCTTCCAAATAGGTGTGCGCCCTCCTCCACAAGTGCGCCCTCCTCCAAGCAATAATCAATACCAACAAATAATGGAGGGTTAAGCCTCCATGAGCCCTCCATGGAAGGAGGCGCCCAAGCTTCCCTCATCCAATGCTTCCATTCCCATCCTCTTGCCCTTCTCCCAACTCTCTTGGTGAACATACAAGTGAATGAGCCTCTCTTTGCCCCTTGCGCCCTCCTTGAGCAATCCATAAGGAAGCCTAAATGTGGATGGCTAGGATCATCCCAAGCCACCCTAATCAATGGTTGAGATCTCTCCAAAAGAATCTCAACTCAAAACGCACTTTGGGTTAAGTTCCCTAAGTTCACTTTATGTCCCCTCATTCACCCACTTACTGAATAATTAGTCACTTTAGGCCAAAATGACTAAATTTCACTTTTCACTTAAATCTCCTAAGTCAAAGTGAAATGAGACATAAAGTACATGGCACAATGGTACAAACATCTCCCTCTTGTGATTAGAGGGCCCAAAACCACAAGGGGACCACTTTCCAAGGTACCCAAATCTCAACACACCTTTGACGATGCCTTCTACGCCTAGGACAATGGGCTTTTGATGATGACGTCATGAGCTAGGGTTTGATGGAGATGATGGGGTTTGCATGCCACATGGATGCCACATGATGATTTGATGTGACATGGCACTTCTCCACCTTGCTTGCACCTGGGATGATGACACGTGGCCCTCCTTCACCCTTGGGAGGCTAGACGTCGCCACACGTGTGGCATTATCATGATTTATCATTGTAGAGGCTATTTTGAGGGGTTGACCTCACTTCTAGCATGAATTGTAATGGTTTTACTCAAAATATGTGGACAATAGTGCTAGGATTACCTTATATAAATAAGGCTAGCCCTCATTTTCATTTTGGATCATCACAATTCCTCACATTTGTGAGAGCACTCTAGAAAAATTCACTCTATCTCTCGTCTCTTGGAATCTGGTGCACACCACTTGGAGGAAGATTTTGTTGGATGTTTCTCTCTTGTTGATGATTGGTGAATGGTGAATTAGGGTTTCCTCATGCATGTGCTTGGTTTAATAAGTTTTCTTTGTTCAAGTTTATTGCTTGTGTATGGTGTATATTTGGTAGAACCTCTTTTAGAGGCTTAATTGTTGTATGTACCTTGTATGCTTGAAACCCTAGGAGGGATTAAGAGGCTTTATCCCTCTCCCTTCTTTCAATTATCTTTAATTGTTTAAGCATTAAGGCAATTATTCTACGGCTTAAGAGGCTTTATACCCTAGGGTTCTTGTCTTGGCTAGTTTAAGTCCTAGGGATTGAGAGGCTTCATCCCCCTAGGGTTTGACCTAATTCAATTTTGATCTTGTTGCTAGAGGTTTGAGGAAAAACAACACCTAGGGTTTATGAGGCTATATGCCCTAAGGTGTATTTCAAGAAGTTGAAGCTAGGGTTTGTGAGGCTATATGCCCTAGCTTGATCTTCACACCTCTTGCACCTAGCAATTTCTGTGGTGTGTTGCTTGACTCCATTGCCCAAAAAAGAGAAACAGCACTAGTCTAGTTGATTGCAATTGATGGTTGAAACCTAGTTAAATTTAAACTCTCTCTCTCTCTCTCTCAAATTGAATTTATGACATTGTTTGCAAGCTAATTGTACTCACACTTTGTATAACCATTGATTTACTTGTTGCTGTCATAAATTGTATGCTACAGCCATTAGGGCTGCATATTTTTGCTGCAAATTTACTTAATATTGTGGAAAAACTTACCCAGAAAATTGTTTTAGCAATTGGATATTGTTCCCCTTGTTGCAAGCTAAATTTAGAGAGTAAATTGTGAAGAAAATTGAGGTTCCTTTAAGGATGCCTAACAGGTCTGTCTTTGACCTGTTTAGGCACTGTTTCCTAGGTAGTTTCAGTCTGTTTCTTGTTGTTTTAGGACAGCCACCAGATCTGAAATATCTTCCCACAGAATCTTCCTTTTAGGATGTGATTTAATGCTCTTTTGTAGCTGCTGTTTAGATGGCTTTAATCAGGAAGTTTGTTGTCCATGATTAGCACATATAAAACACTACAAAACAGTAAATACCCTCCAAATCTTTTCCACTTTTAATGCTGATAAGGAAATAAGCAAACCACAAATTTATACACATGTATTTTTGGTCAACATGACCCTGGAAAAAACACTATGGGGAAAACCAGTTTGGAGAGCAGATTTATTATGGAGATATGAAGCAAAAGTACATTAAGGAAATACACAAGAAGAACCTGATACAATAGCCAACCCCACTTGATCTTGGCTTTGGAGTTCTCCTTGGGATTTGCACCCCCCTAGAAATGTGTGCCCCTTTCCTTGCTTGCTTATTGATGGAAGCTTTTGCCTCCCTTGCTAAGTGCACCCTTTTCCTTGGTGCACCCCCTATCAGTAGCTTGGTGCACCCTTTTCTTCTCCAAAACTCTCTCTTCCTCTCCTCTCCTCTCCTTCACTACAATCTCAAGAGTGAACAATGAATGCCCTTTTTCCCTCCTTCCTTAGCTTTAGCCTCATCCTTAGGCTAACCTAGGAATCAATGGCCAAGATTAGATCTAGGCCAACCAAGAATAAGGGTTGAGATTAAATCTCCCCTTTTACTTAAGTTTCCTAAGTCACTTTGTGATTAAAGTGTTAATAAAGTCACTTTGACTTTATAACATAAATTAAAATGGGTTGAGGGTCACTTTTTAACTTAAAGTAAAGTTGGGTTGAGGGTCACTTTTTCCCCCTTTGAGTTAGACACTCGATAACACAAGGGGACCAATTTCCAAGGTACCCAAAACTCAACAAATTGCTAATTTTCTGGGTTGTATTTCTTGTTGTGGTTATAAATCTTTCATCGTTGATATAAACTAGTTGACTAGTGCAAATTTACAACAACAATAGGTTTTACTTGTCATCTAATGCTTAAAGGTGACTAATATGCTATATAACTTGGTAATTGATGATTTTATGCATTGAAGAGTTTGTTGTCTCATACATGTTGCCCAATTACCTCGTTCAAACCAATTTGTCCCTTCACCTTTCCTAGACGTAGCTTGACCATCTAAGTGACCAAGATAGGGGGCTGTAGGCTTGGCTTGGCCAATCTTGCTACTTGATCCCTTGAAGTCACTAGGGAAGCCTCCCTTGTGTTCAACCTCTCTCCTTCACTAAAAAGAGGGAAGTATTTGCTTAGTTGACAATGGTGGATACCTCTAATTGTTACACAATATCGGTATCTTGTGGGGGCTTTGCACAAGTACAAATTCGGTGATAACAAACACTGAGAGACAAAATCATTAGAAACCATGTGAATTCTTCATCCTTTGGATTTATGTAATGAAAGGTCACAAATGTTTATAATCATGAAGTGTGTGTTCAGGTGACTATCGCTTTGTCCTTTTAATAAAAATTGTTGAGGAAATGATGCTTATAGCAACTTACAGCCGTCCTTTGGCTAAGATGCCACACAGAGGGGCATTTCTATGCTGTCAAAATCAACCAGTTGACACGGGTTCAAAAACCCTCCAAGTGGCTTCTACAAAATTTACCCAGTTTTTCCCATAATTCTCATTTTTTAAAGGCAATCATTACTCTGATTTAATTTCATTAAATTCATAAAGGGTACATAAAATAATGAAGATAAAGAGATAAGTATTGGCTGATAATGACAAGAAAATAGGAAGAGAATTTAGTAGTCACCTTTCAACGTCTGCAACTCGGTCAAGTTTTCGCAATTTATTTCTCTCTTCCTGTGAAACAGAAAGAATGTGAATCAGTGATACCAGTGTTTTCAAGCAATTGGATCAAACAGTTGATGCTCTTCAGAATTACAAGAAAAACACATATTTAATCAGAAAGTCACCATATGCCAACAATTATTAAACATGACATAGAGGCACTGCAAGGGGAGATATATAAAAGTTTGAAGATGTGTTTCAAACTGAGAATAAAATAGCATAAACAAAAGAAAGGTATTGCCTTTAAAAAAGCAAGTCTCATTCTACAGAAACGTTGACTAATTGGAAATTAATAAAATTCCCTACCTAAACAAACGAATCAGTACAGAAACAATGACCTAGATAAGATAAGATAATTTTATTAACATCTAAATATCAGTGTTGMAAACATTGGCATCGGTGAAATATCGCCGAGGATCCAAAAATGAAAAATATCAGCAACATCGGGGAAAATATCGGAAAATGTCGTAGGAATGAAAAAAATACAATTTTTTTTTTTTTCAATTTTTTAAATATCTAAAGCATCAACAACATCAAATAAATGCATTTCCACGTAAATATGAGAAGAGAACTGATATATAAAATGTATAAGATGTCTAATAAACACAAATACATCACAGATCAACATTGAATCGTGTCCTTACTCTAAAGCCTCAAATATCATCAAAAAATATAATAAATGTATCTCATCATCATTAGTCATCTACAATTAAATCAGATAAATAAACTAACGATGCCCTCTGCCCCTTTTACGGGCAAAGGTGGTGGCTCTAGAAATGGATTTTCCTTTAGAGGAAGAAGGCCCTGGGGCTGGCATTGGACTCTGATGTCCTGTAGAAGAAGCAGGAGTTAGACTCTAGTTTCCTCTACTGGTGCTACTGCCAAGTACAACTCAGTCCATGAAGATTTATTCATGCACATCCATATGAATCCAAACCATTATATACAAATATGCAGAATTTCTCATGTAAATAGCAAGGTTGCATATAGCCAAATTAGCACCGAGTGCAATCCATCTTTGAACCAAAATACATCAACAAAGAGGTTGTAAATGGCCTCTAGAGTCCAAAAAAAATCATGCTAAAACAAATAACTACATATCAAAAGCATCTCCTATATTAGGATTCCCATCATCATTGTCACCCTTTAAGCATTAAAATAAGATAGAAAACACTTAACATGCCTAATAAGTGATTTTACTTGAGTGAAGGGTACATTTTTGCTAGGGTCATGACAGAAGAGTTCAACAATCAATGCCACCAACATCGAGATACATAAAAGGCTTGGTGCTCTTGTCTAAATGCCAGTTCTACACCCTCATACACGATAGAATCTAGTGGAAATGTTGCAATATTGCAAATCTTGAAATCCTAAAAACCATTAAGTCTGTTGAATTTTGAATGGGACCTAAAATTCTACTTTCTCCATATGAAGTCCAATGAGGTTGGAACCACTCTCAAACATCCTGAAACAACTAATGGTAATTTTTAAAATTTAAGTAAAAGGATGAAAATGAAATATAGAGGAGAATGTCACTTTAAGAATTTAATATTACCATTAATCAGTATATTACTAGCCTCTTCTATTTGTAAAATGACAAAAAAAACTAAGTTTTCAGCTCTTGCTTGCCTCTTACTCCTTTGCTCTCCAAACCCCACACTTTGTTTGCAAAATGACACTTTAAAACCCAAAAATCGGCTTTTAATTCATCACTTACCGTAGCCCTGCGACATTTTCAATCAACTCACGATATTAACACGCTATTTTCAAAAATATCGTGATATTTTCGGGCGATAATATCGCTGACCCTCAAAACGACAATAATATCGCGATGTCAGCGATATTACCATGATGTTGGTAACACTGCTAAATATTGACCACAAAATTATATCAATGGGACTAAAAGAGTACAACCAATGTAATACAAAGTGGGACTGCACAAACACATCCTATAGCTATGCTAACAGCAAAAGAAAGAAAATCTAAGAACATAACCAAAGTGCCATCTCAAAGAAATAGATAGATAAAATGAATATATAGGTGAAAATTCATCAACAACCCTAACATGTATCTATCTAGACAACATACAATTTCAGAACCTAGCACTTTTGTAGAAATACTTAATAGAGATCAAACATGAACTTCAAAGGAAATTAAACAAAGAGGCTAAAGGATTCACAACCAAATCTTTGAATCATTGTTACGAACAAACCTGTTCGATCACTATAAAAGCATTGAAGCCAAATAGGAGAGGGAAATGAAACCCATTAGAATAAAATATAATTGATAAATATGAATGTGATCTTTGATACTACTCACGATGTTATAAATACCATTGAATGGCCACGAGTATGAAAAGACACAATTTTTGGGGACTTATTTATTATTAATTTATTATTATATATTTATATATGTATTTTATATTAATTATGTTCATTACATTTCACACCACCTCAAGATACTTCATCCTCGAACCAGAATCAAGTACAAATGTTAGCAATCAATTTCTATCTTGAGTCAACAACATATATTCTTGGTTTGGTATATGAAAATTTTATTCATTATGAAGATGGGTAATTGAGTTCCTCAAGCAATTAAAAGGGATGTAATACATAGTACATACTACATGGATCTAAGTTACACTGTGGAAGATAAGATAATTTTATTAATGTCCAATGAATGACCACAAAAGTAGGTCAATGGGATTGAAGATTACAACAAGTTTCGGTACAATGTTGGAGTGCAAATTCATCTTCTAGATAATGTTGAGAATAACATTAAGAAAGAAGCCTAAGGTAGTGAAATATCCGACAAGAATAAGCCCTAGGTCTAATTACGACCAAGTAAAAAGTGTATATAATAGTGTGGAGGAAAAGGTATGAGGAACCTTACTCAAGCATTTTCAAATCTTGTTGGGCTAAGGCAAGATAATTGGGAATGTTACCCAGGGTTTATGGCCTTGAAATAAAAAAACAATCACTTAATCCACAAGTATTAAGTACGAGGGACCAAAGCTGGTTTATATATATTATATGTAACTGTGCAAAAGAAATAAAATAAGCAAGAAATTACATAAGTGTATACATGGATAAGAGACAAGGATAAAAGCAAAATCTGAACCAAATCATCGTAATACACATGTGAGGCTGAAATCAGAAATCTGATTTTTATATTGATTTCATTCTGGGATACAAAGCTGAATTCTCTTTACAAACCCCTGTGAGGGTAGGGACCAAAGTCAGATTTAGAAGCCTCCGATGGACACCATACAAAAAGAATCTGACAACAAAAGAAAACTAAAGCTAAATATCTAGATCAACTTGCCACAAAATGTTGTCACTTGAATCTGAAAATATTCTTTATCAGTCATGAAATTTAATCCATCAACAAACAAGAACACACAAACTGCCAAAGATAAATTATACACCTTTAAAGGCAAGATGTTGAAAAATATGATTCAATTTTGAATCCTACTGCCTTCAATAAGACCCTGATGTCATCAAGATGGTTAAGTCTTCTAGTAAACTCAGAATGAATGAAGAATGGAAATATCTCACAAGTACAGAGCAAACCTTATAGCAGAAGTTCTCCTTCTATTCTCTCTTATCCCCTATCTCTCCATTTGATTGAGCTTTTATTCTTGGCCAATTAGTTACGGTAATTCAACCACCTTCTTTTTGTTAAGCTTAATTAACTTAACTAATTTGAGATAAATAATTAATAATATATAAGGGTCTATTTAAATAATAACTAAATAGGTGGGACCCCTTGTCACTCCAATTTTAATTTCTTAATAATCATCAAATCATGAAGTATAATACCCCAAATAATTGATTTAAACATCTACCTTGCAACTCCCATCCTTATATTAATAATCAAATATTTTAACATCAACAAAATATAGCATGACTATATCCAAAAATAGTATTATGTCCATGCTGTCCAAAATTTTGTCTAAATATGTATTTGTTGTCCAAAATACTGTCATATCAAATAAAAAGTCTTTCCTCAAAAGAAAATAGCATTAATAGGATTAAAAACCATATTTGTTGTGAGAGGCATTTTGCCTCTTTCCACTGCTTCTTTCTCTTGATCCGTTTTCTGATTTATCCTGTTTAACAACCTTCAACTGATGAGAACCATGTGGGTGGATTGCACTGATATGGGAACAATCATCTTTGAGGTGGAGATGAGAGGATACTGATTCGAAGGAGTCTTTAAAGGACTTGAAGAGATTAGCCACCTCTTTTCCTTTATCTAATTTTGGCTCAGGGATGGCAGATTTTAATCGTTTGCTTACATGAGAGGACTGTACTAGCAAGGCAACACGATCAACTTGGGCATTTGGGTTGATTGGCAATGGAGGATGGGGTAATGGCAACAACACAGTAGGCCAAACATAGTGATGAGCTACAGGCTGATGAGCGATTTCTTGCCAACCATCATTGGCAAGTGGTTTTGGCTGCATAGGCACATGAGGGGGGACATGGATACCAGAGAAATTCTGACATGGCTTGTAAGGAGGCCTCTCAGGTATAGGTTGCAGAATTCCTTGGCCAACTAGATTAAAAAACCCAGCTTGAAAAAGTTGATTTAATTCTTGCGAATCAACGTCAAAATGTATCAAAAATCGTGGCCTTCTATGGCCTCTTTGCCAATTATTTCCTCTGCCCCTATTTGCACCTCTGCCATTGTTGCCTCTACTAAAGAAACTCATCCTGAAGCAAGATTCCAATCATGTTATAAAAAACCCTTAATAATCCATGCATCAACACCCTACCTAAATAAAATCAAAAAGTTGGCTCTATCATTCACAACAGAAGTACATGCAATCCATCCATCATACTTTTAAACTCAATAATCAATTGTCATTTGAACAGGGGGTGATAGGGCTATTGCGAAGATGGGGGCTTTGTAATGAGCGAAAAATGGAAGCATGAACGGGAATCAACCAACGAATATTATTCAAGCAAATGCAGAGGCAACCAATGTCTTCATATCCAAATTCCCAACACTAATCATCATCTAGCCTTTTTCTTTTTCTTTTAATCCTCTTTTTTTATTTAAAAAAAAAAGATGAAATTCATAATAACGGAACATGGGATGTTTTAAATCTATTTGGGAAGGCGGTGGGCATATAATGAATGGAAAGTGGGATAATGAACTGGAATGAAATGACTATTGTTATATTACATGAAATAACATTTATTGAAAATTTGGCATTGCCATCATTTGCCAAAAACTTCCCTCTATTAACAATAAAAATCCAAGACAACGGTTTTTATAATGCTCAATATAAAACCCAATGAAAATGTCAAGACTGTCAAACTTTACAATTTTCATTTCCCCTTTTTATTTTCTTTTTTTTTATAGATGTCCATTTAAACTAACAAAACATTTTATAGGGACTATTTACAAAGTCATGTGAAACCAGACTACCTCAAACCAGCATGGGAGGCTGAGAAAACAAACATAAGGCCATCGAACTCTTCATTATATAAAATTTATATCACAACCCCAATACTTGTTGCATAAACTGACTGGGTTTGAAACCTCAATGCGAAACTAGTAGTCATCTTTTTTTCCAAACCATATAACTTCAAAATCGACCAAACCCTCATAGATATCTAACAAACGAGCCAAGACTTCATGGATATAACCAATCCTTCCCACTGTCGGGTTATCACCATAACAAACATCAAGACCAAAGTTTGAATTTAGTAATCGCTATATATCAGAGAAAAAACCGAGGTCTGGGCAAGCATAAGGGCGAAATATAAATAAGGGGTTTGTAAAACAAAGCGACCATTTCTTTCCATAACGAACTTTCCACGGGCTTCCCATGGTGGCCGCAAGGAAAATATGCATGTCTCACATA
Source organism: Picea mariana (assembly GCA_032191745.1). NCBI lineage: Eukaryota > Viridiplantae > Streptophyta > Pinopsida > Pinales > Pinaceae > Picea > Picea mariana. The sequence goes on along the minus strand of JASDQU010097590.1, from coordinate 9,200 downwards.
TATTCACAAACAACGGAATGATAATTCGAAAGAGCTGCAAGTCTTCCAAGGACTAGGTAAAGGGTATGGTAGAATGCAATAATCACCAAAACCTAATTGTTTGTTTATTTCACAGAGAAAACCCTTCGAATTTTAATCACCAGAGGTGGGTGAAACCGAAAAAAATTTCCATAATTATTTGCCAACAATCATAACATCATAAACAACACTCATTCTGGGCGCAACACGACCACATATTTCAAACAGAATGGAATGTCGAACATCATTCCCAGCTTGAAACATTTAAATGCCAACAGGAAGAAAACCCATTTAAATGTAATTTACACAACCATAATATCCACATACATCTATTATAATCTTAGGAAAGCAAACACACTCTGTAAGAAAATCTAAGAGCCAACATCATGATTTTATTCGGAGCAAAGTTACAGTTCATGAATGGAGAGGTAAGAGCCAACATACCTCTAAGGAGAATAACAGAAAGCCAACGAGCACCACTATTCCTTCAAAGGTCGAGCAAATCAGAGGCAACACTAGCAAAAGCAACCAACACAAGCCCATGGGTTGGATGCCAAGGGTCCACATGCCGGATCACAGAGATGAAGAATTGAAGACCTAGAAGATGGTGTGGAAGACCTAGCACAGTGCTCAAATGCCAAACAATTTGCCTAGGAATGGCAAAATGTCTTCCTTTTGAGCTTGATGTCATACTTAGGGGCTAGGGTTTGGTGGTGGTGTTGCCACACATTGGCACATGGATGTTTTGAGGAGGATGAGACATTGGCCATAAGCAGATTGCATGGATTCTTGAGATGTGGCCTTTGGAGGCCTACCATAGCTTCTCCAACACCAACGACTTGTCCCAAGTGGCAAAGTGTCCCCTAAAGGGGTGACGCCCATGTAAAATTAGGGTTTTATTTGCACAAAAGTGAAACTTTAAATGAATTGTTTAATATTACTTTGTTAAAGGYGGCAAGATTAGGGTTGTTGACCCCTAGTCTTGTGGTTTACCCCTTAATATATGGACAAGTYACCTTGGTGACATTTTGTATAAATATGAAATCATAAGATCTCATTTAAACATAACTCTCCCTCTTGTGAGAGGAMTTGGATCTGAAATTTTCGCTACGCTTGGCTATATTTGTCTCTTGTGCACTTGTTTATGCCTATTTCTTGTGAATGGTTGATGGAGGAGTGAGGCGCTATCCTTGGAGGAATGTTTTTTWGCTTTAATGGTGGATTATCTTAGCATCTTTCTTGATTTTGGTATGGTATGGTCTTTTACTCTTATGCTATCATTTTTTCAAGTCAAGGATTGTTGTGCTAGGAACTAAGTGAGAAGTAAGAGTATTTACACCCCCACTCTAGTCTCCATCATTTATTGCTTAAAATGCATTGATGTTGAAACGGTTTGTTTGAGGAAGTAAGAGGATTTACACCCCTCATTCCCAAACCCTAACCAGAGATACTTGCCTTGGGAAGTAAGAGGATTTACACCCCCAAGGAAGTAGCATCTCTAGTTCATTTATTTGACTCCATTAACCCAATAGTAAAGGCACTAGTCATCTATTTTTTGCATTGGAGATATAAAATCATTGCCTTGGGATACGTGAATTTTCATCTTTTGAAAGATCTCTTGCTTGAAGTTGGTTTGCTACATTGAGAGGAGTCTTCCCCTACTAGGGCGTCCCCTCTCTCCCACTACTTTACTTGTTGTTACAGACCCTAACATACATCTAGTAGGGCTGATCTAACCTAGATAAACTATTAACCATAACTCCTAAACCAACCCTAGACTAGCTCCTAAATTTTACTCATTTACTCTACTAACTAGGGCGCATCTTTTGGGCTAATTGTTGGCATATTTTGATGGCATAATTTGCTGATATAAGTGATGGAAAGCTACAGCCATAAGGCTGCAATTTTCTGCAAAAAATACATGTTTACAACAGCCATCTTCTCTTGCCTCTTAAGTGCCATTTTTCAGCCTATATTCATTGCTAATCTTGATGTTGATTTGCTTAACTAGTTTAAATCTTTGTATGCTGATTTAGATGCTTTATTTGTTGATATAAATTGTCATCTACTACTGCAAATTAGGGACAGCAAGCTTAACTTGCTGATCTATACTAACATATATCATTGCAAGTTGGATTTTCTTGTGTCTCGGGCAAGTACAATCATCCGAAGAAGTACTATACCTTTGGGGCAACAATCACTTGACTTACAATGCATCTCTTCCCACATTTCACTCCATTTAGATTTGACCTCCAGGGGCTCCACTTCTATATCCATCCATCCCCATCTCATTCCCCCTAGGGTCACCGGGATCGCCTCTCTAGAGTGACCTAATCACCCTTGAAGTGCAGGACCTACACGGAGGTGAGAGTGGGTGTAGGATTCCCAAGTTGTAGCACTTGCTTTTGTTGTTGGGTTAGGCTTTGCCCAACCTACAACTTGTTCTATAACAATGATCATGCCATTCCTCTCGTCCCCGAGAGTCTTCCTCCCAGTGTTCGCCCTTATCATCATCCCTTTGCCTAGAAGAGTGAAATTGAGAAAATCGTTCAAGAATTGCTCAAAGTGGGTGTTATCTGTCCTAGTACCAGCCCCTATTCTTCTCCTGTGGTCATGGTACTCAAGAAAGAAGGTACTTGGCGCATGTGTCCAGACTTTTGCGGCCTCAATAAACTAACCATCAAAGACAAGTTTCCCATTCCTGTCATTGATGATCTCTTGGATGAATTGAGTGGTGCTCGGTACTTTACTAAACTTGATCTTCGTTCTGTCTACCACCAGATCCGCATGAAAGAAGAAGACATTCCTAAGACTGTCTGTCAAACTCATGAGGGTCACTATGAGTTCTTGGTCATGCCCTTTGTCCTGTGCAATGCCCCTTCCACTTTCCAAAGTCTCATGAATCACGTCTTCCGTCTTTTTCTTCATCATTTTGTCTTAGTTTTCTTTGATGATATTCTCATCTATAGTAAAACTTGGACATCCCATCTCGCCCATGTGGATCAAGTTCTCCATCTACTCTCTCGGTACCGACTTCTCAAACAATCTAAATGTGCCTTTGGAGCCTTAAGTATTTTCTGGAATAAAGAATTTCCTCCCCAGAGCAACAAAAATGGGTAACCAAGCTATTTGGCTATGATTATGAGATCATTTACAAGAAGGGCAAAGAGAATGTGGTCGTTGACGCTCTTTACCGAAAATATGAAGAAGAAGGGTCCCTTTTTTCCCTCTCCTTCATTGTACCAGATTGGCTCCAAGTTGCTCGCCAGGAATGGCTGCAAGACCCCAAAATATCTCGCTTGATCCAACAATTGCAAGAACATTCTCCAGCTTCTCCAGGGTACTCTTGGCACAATAATGAGCTTTTCTACAAAGGCCATCTATATTTAAGAAAACAGTGGCAACTTAAATCCATGGTGTTGTCTAAGCTTCATGCTTCACCCACAGCTAGGCATTCAAGGTTTAGCAAAACCTATGAAAGGGTCAAACGTTCTTTTTTCTGGGATGGTATGAAACAGGACGTCCGCACTTTTGTGGTTAAATGTGATGTTTGTCAATGCAAGAAGGGAGAAACAGTAAAATCACCAGGAACATTGCAACCCCTTCCAATTCCCCCTTCTATTTGGCAGGATATTTCTATGGATTTCATTGTGGGCCTACCTAAATCTGACAATAAGTCAGTCATCATGGTGGTGGTTGATCGTCTTTCCAAATATGTTCATTTATGTGATCTTCAACATCCTTTCACCTCTTGCACAGTGGCTAAAGTTTTCATGGATAATAACTTTAAACTTCATGGCATGCCTCATTCTATTATCTCTGACATGGATCTCACGTTCACAAGCAATTTTTGGAAAGAATTATTCGAGCTACAGGGCACCCAATTGCATCTCAGCACCACCTATCATCCCCAGACTGACGACCAAACTGAAATTTTCAACAAGTGTTTGGAAACATATTTGAGGTGTTTTGCATCTGACCAACAACATTAGTGGGCTGAGTGGTTACCACTAGCTGAATGGTGGTACAAAACATCTTACCATACAGCTACTCGCATGACTCCTTTCAAAGCAGTATATGGACAAAATCCCCCATAGGTTCTCTCATAAATGCCAAGTGTCTCGAAGGTTCACGAGGTTGACAAAAATATTGCAGTACACGGAGGGCATTCTTTGTACCCTCAAAGAAAATTTGGTGATGGCTCAAAATCGCATGAAGCATCAAGTCGATCAAGGTCATTTTGAACGTCAATTTGTTGAAGGGGACCAGGTGTTTCTTCATCTACAACCTTATAAGCAGACTTCACTCAAAGCTGACCATTGTCAGAAGTTTGCTCCCAAATTTTATGGTCCTTATACAATTCTCAAGCACGTAGGGCCAGTCACCTACCAGTTAGCTCTACCTAGTGATTCTAAACTCTATCTTGCTTTTCATGTCTCATGCTTAAAGAAGGTGATTGAGACTAAGTGCCAAACTCAAACCAATATCCCTACATTGGATGAAGAAGGTTCCATTTGGTTGTAGCCCCAAGCAGTCTTGGACCAACGAGAGCGTCATCTGCATCAGCGCACCATCAGGGAAGTTTTAGTGCAGTGGAAGGATACAACTCTAGAAGATGCCACCTAGGAGCCCGCCACCATTCTGCAACAATTTCCTCATCTCAAGCCTTGAGGACAAGGTTGTTTTTCAAGGGGGAGGTCATGTTAGGGACCTAACCTCCCTAACCCCTCACATAGGTAAAATAATATATTTTTGATGCAATAAAGGCCAACATTAGTTTATAAGGCCTATTTAATAAATGGGAACAAGTCAAAGTAAAAAGACCTAATAGAAGCTTCCGCTTCTAGAAAGATCTTCCACTAGAAGTTTCTTTAGAAGATAGAATTAGTATAAATAAGAGTAGGAGGCATGAGAAGTTTTGTCTTGAGAATTATTGTAATAGAGCTCTACTCTGTTGAAGGTTGCCCCCTCGAAGAAGCAAGTGAACATTACTTTCTTGAATAGAGGTATCATTTTTGGTGTTTCTCTTCTCAATATTTTGTTGTTCCATTGATATTTGTTGAGTATTCTTGTTTTTGCATATTATATTACATCTGGTACCTTACAGTAAGTGAAGAGGTGAGTTGTCATATTGCTTCTATTAGTGATTCTTATGGCGCCTTGAAGAGATTGAATAAATTATATGACACATATTTTGAGCTTGAATTCATACAACAAATGTTGAAACCCTTCAACCTAGAGTTGAAGAATGATGACCCTATGGCTTTAGCTTCAAAAATCAAAGCCATAATGCATGATATTGAAGCCACTGGAGTGAAGATTGATCTCCCTCTCACAACCTTCATTAAGGCCCTCTACCCTACATATTCTCACTACCTTGAATCACTGCAAGCAAGTGGTCAAATGAAATCCATCACATTTGACAAGCTGGTGGACAAAGTTGCAAAACATGAGAAAGCCTTTGAAAAGAAGTCAGCAGAATGTGAGAAAGACTTTGGAAAGAAGTCAACTCCTTAAACTGGCGAGACTATTCACCTTGCTCAGAAAGACAAGAGTAAACAACATGATTCTTCCAGAGGAGAAAGCAGCAGAAGGGGATGTGGATGTGGAAGAAAGAATTTCAGAGGCAGGGGGGTAGACACAACCAAGGTGATAGATCCAATCTTCATTGTACCCGTTGTAAAAAGAATGGGTCACATGAAGCAGATGATTGCAAAGTTCCATGGGACAAGATCAAAGAATACAGACAAAATAAGAAAGAGGACAAAGGTAAACCTACAGAACCAACAAAAGGTAATCCACCTGAATCTTCCCATTACATTGTTGATCACTGCAATATAGGAGTAAAAGAAGATTTATTTAACACTGCATGTAGTCCTTGGAAAGATGCATGGCTCCTTGACATAGATGATAGGCACAAACTCTCACATGATATTCCAAAGATTTTTTTGAAGACTTCAATGACAATGTAGATGGCATAGTGTATTTTGCAGACAAGTCTAGCCTTAAACCTTCGAGAAAGGGCACCATCAAGCTTAAGTTGCCTGTACACCTAGATTTTCTTCTACACAATGTACTCTATCTTCTTGAACTACAAAGAAGCTTGTTGTCCCTTATGCAGATCAGACAACAAGGCCACTATGTTCATATGATCCGTGGAAAAGTTGAAATATGAAAGGATTTTGATAACATGCTTGTTATGATCGAAATGGAAGATGGCAGACTATTGAAGTTGAATGGGACATATGCCCATGCATAGAATGTTGCATACCTCTCTGATCACAGTGAAGGTATAATTCCATCTAGTCTTTTGTGGCATGTTAGATTTGGTCATATCAATTATGACAGTCTTTGTTTATTGAGAAAGAACGGTGTTTCTGGTCTGCCTACTATTCCTAGAAAACTGAAACAATGTGATGCTTGTATCCTTGGAAAGCATAGCAAACAACCATTCCATGATTCTACTTCCAAAGCATGTAGAAAAGTTGAATTGATTCATTCTTACTTGTGTGGCCCTATGCATGTTCCTTCTGCAAATTGAAATAAATGTATAATGTCTTTTATTGATGATTACACCAGGATGTGTTGGGTGTATTTGTTGAAAGATAAATCACAAGCTTTTGAAACATTTAAAAAATCTCATGTATGGATTCAAAATGAAGCTCGATCTCTTATTGGCTTCTCTTCACACTGATAATGGAAGAGTATATACATCTAATGAATTTGAAAGTTACTTTCACCAGCATGGGATCAAACATCAAATAACAATTCCATACAATCCTCAACAAAACGGTGTAGTTGAACGAATGAACATGACACTCCTAAATATGGTTCGTTCCATAATGTTTCTCAAGAATCTTAAATTGATGTTTTGGGCTGATGCAATTCTATGTGCAGTTGATGTCAAAAATAGGTGTCCATCTCATGCTATTAAAAACAAGACTCCTTATGAAATGTAGTACGACCACATTCCTTTGGTGAGGCACCTCAGGTTCTTTGGTTCCACCTATTATGCCTTGATTCCTAAGGAAAAAAGAAGCAAGCTTGATGCAAGGAGTTAGAAGTGCATCTTCTTGGTGTACTCAAATACCACCAAGGGATATCATCTTTACGATGAGACAAACAAGAAGTTCATCCTTTCCAGAGATGTGATCTTTCTTGAATCCACCAAGAAAGACGAAATTGTTGAGAGGCAACTTTGTCATCTAGACAGATTCACTCATGTAAGGACATATCATGAATTTGATGATGAGATTCTACATCTTGAAGGGGGGATCCCTATCTTGGGTCTGTCTCTGGAATCTCCTTTTGAAGCACCATCTTCCCCTCATGAAGAAGTTCCTGCCACTTCATCAGAACCTAAAGCTCATTTGGATGATGTGATAGAGATGATTTAAAATCTTAGGCTTGATGAGAACTCAACACGATCTCAATCAATCGAGCAACCTGGACCATCTCAAAAAGGTCCACAAAATGGCTCACTAAAACACTTGAAAGTGTTCGTCCCGATGAGGTTGGAAAGACAGGAACCAAAATGTCCTCAAGACAAGATGGAGGTAATGTAGATAATTCAAACTCATGTGATGTAGATGATATGGATGTTTCACATGATTGTGAGTTGAATTTATCTACTAACCTTGAACAACTTCCTTTAAAGAAGTTGCTTCTCATGATGAATGGAAAGAAGCCATGCAGAAGGAATATGATGCTCTCTTCAAGAATGGGACATGGAAGTTGGTGGACACTCCATATGGAACCAAACCAATTGGTTGCAAGTGGGTATTCAAGACAAGTACAGATCAGATAGCTCACTTGACAAGCACAAAGCAAGGCGCGTGGCAAAAAGATTTGCACAGAAAGAAGGTGTTGATTATGAGGAGACTTATGCCCCCACAACAAAATGGGCTACCATCTGCACTCTATTTTTCATGGAAACACAAAATGGATGGAAAATTCATCCAATGGATGTGAAGACTACCTTCTTGAATGGAGACTTGAAAGAGAATGTGTCCATGTCTCAATCGGAAGGCTTTGTTGTGAAGGGACAAGAACATAAGGTATGCAAGCTCATCAAATCCTTATATGGCTTGAAACAAGCACAGCGAGCATGGTATAAAAATTTAACCAAGCATCTTCTGAAATTAAATTTCAAGCATTTCAATCTTGACGATGCAACTTTGTTTGTCAAGAAAGTTGGAAAAATTGTTGTGTATCTTGTAGTATATGTAGATGATCTCTTCATAACAGGGAACGATGAGAACTATATTGCATCCATAAAGAAAGAGTTGAAGAAAGGCTCCGAGATGATAGATTTGGGGCATCTTCACTACTATTTGGGAATTGAAGTGATCCAAATCCAAAGTACATATTCATCTCCCAGAAGTACATTGGAGAACTATTGAACAAGTTTGGCATGGTTGAGTGCAATCATGTTTCTACTCCAATGGAATAAAATTTGAAACTCACATCAAAAGAAGAGGATGAATTTGAGGATGCAACCAAGTATAGACAGCTTGTGGGAAGTGTTATCCTCATTTTGTGGGATAACTAAAGAGATGATGTCTCGAGGCCCTCAAGTTACAGACATGGAGTACCAAGAGACAACGTGACCATCAATGTCCACTTGCACAAATGGAGACCCACCTCACCACCACAGCTCCAACTTGATCATGACGGTATGCACCACACCAGCTGGCCTCTGGAAGACATTGGATCTTGCTCCATGAGGTACAAATCAGGCATTATGGTCAATGTCATTTCAATATTTGAGGCATTTGAGTTTGTTACATCTATTACTGCTTTTTATTATGTGACATTTAGGATAGAGTCTACTTAGTGCCAGATTCAAGGCTTAAGAAGAAGATCCTCACTGCAGTCCATGATTCACCTCTAGCAGGCCATCAAGGGTTTTTCAAAACCTACAGACAGATCAGAGAGAGGTTCTCATGGAAGGGCCTCGAACAAGACATTATGAGACACGTCAGTGAGTGTATGACTTGCCGGTAGAACAAGTTGGAGCATGCTCTTCCAGCAGGGCTACTTCAGCCACTCCCCATTCCAGAGCAGAAATGGGAGAGTATATCTATGGACTTCATCATCGGTCTACCCAAGGTCCAGAGTAAGGACTGTATCTATGTAGTGGTCGACAGTTGACTAAGTTTGCTCACTTCTACGCCATACCG
>JASDQU010097588.1:9975-21555 GCA_032191745.1 Picea mariana | reverse complement strand
ATTCTCTTACTATAATCATTGCACATGGTTGTTCCTACCCCGAGCACTTTTCCAACCAAACCACTCTTGGCCACATTTGCATTTCCAACCCTATACTATGTTGTTATTAATCTTCAACATTCATCTTCTTTCTAGATCCATATGACCCAACCTTCTCTTGTTGGAATATTCAACACTTGTGGTTGCTTGCACCATTAGTTTTTGTTTCTTGAACCCAATTAGTCTCATACTTGACTTGCATAGTCAACTTCCATCATGCTTTGATTTGCACAAATGCCTTCCTTTCTAGGCTTCATAGAGATCAATTGAAAGTAGCCAGCATTGCTTTGTAATTTCCATTATAAATTCCTGTGATACTTCCAATCCATGGAATGTCACTAATGGCTCCTTTCCACTTGATATGGGTTCCATTCAGGCTTTGTTCCTTTTGCATTCCACAACAATAATAGGAATATTTTCTTCTGCATGTTCCCTTATAGATTTTCCTTAATAAAATCACCTCCATGCTCGAATCCTTTTGACTTGTCATCCCAATCTACTTTGAAATGCACTAAACACCTTTGGAATGCACCCAACATTATTTATATGCATCATCAATCTGTTTAATTGTTGTAATTATTCCTAAGTACTGTAATAGACTCAGAATAACTTGGCATTCACCTAGTGGTACCTTTTTCTACTACCTCCAAATACTCACGGAATTTATCCAATTATGGAGTTCACTTAAATTGATGTAATGTCTTCCCCAAAAGTATGGTTGAATAATTATAGAATCAATATGAACATAATTCATCACTTTATGCATCTTCTAGCACTCTTTAGCATGCATACACCTTTATTAATTTACCCATGAATTTGTGACATTTATACTATGCTTTCATTGCACACTTCTGATGGAAATAAGGGAGGTTCCACTCCAAACTGCATAATTGATTCCTAGAGATAATGCACCTTAACTCCAAGTATACACCAAGTATATCTTACTTAGCATCCTCATTGGGTATGAGCATTTGGAATTTGGAATTCTTTTCCTACATTAATGTTTCCATTAGAGGTCTTCCAAACTGCTCACTGCCCTAGAATACCTGATCCTTGCAGCTTCTTAAAGAAACTCGTGCACATTTGAAAATATTCACCTTCCTTATTTCTCATATATGAATTCTTCCTTTATTCTTCTTTGTTCTATATATAAAATTAAGCTCTGTATAATTATGCATGCACATAATGTTTTAGACAAAACAATAATAAAAATTCTTATTTTAAAATTTCTAGATAAGGCATGCATACTTTTGTCCCTTTAAGTACACTAGAATATTCCTTCTGATTGTCTGTGAATTTTACTGCATAATTCACAATTTTGGTTGAATTTACAATATCTTCTATCTAATATCTTTCCAATGACTACTTCCTTTCTCAATCTTGAGCACTAAGCAGTAAGTTATAGGCAATTAAATATTGTTAATTCACCCTTTTTTGTGCATCTTCTTCCAAGTGTAGAATAATATCGGACACCAAATTTGGCCACCTATTTCGATATCTTTGTGAATACGATGAGAAGTATGAGGCTGTCGAAAAGGTGCGTGGAAAGAGATAAAGTTTTTGAGTTCCATAAGGCAAGGTTTTCTGAAAAACCCTAATTATTGCAACACTCGCTTGTTGCACTATACCTGACTAGTGAGACACTCGCTTGTTGCTCCATAGTTTTCTAGCAAGGCACTCGCTTGTTGTCCCATACTTTTCTAATGATGCACTTGCAAATTTGAGGAAATGTTGGCTCCTAGTTGTTGAAGGACTATGGAAGTGGTTACAAGCATGTTTACAATACAACAGGTAAGCTATAGAATCAGAAGTAAGGTTAAGGGTTATGATTATGATCTTATGATACATGCGTGGTGATTATAGTATGTGATATGGTACATATTGTTAATGTTATGGTACATTGATTAGAGGCATTAGTGGTTGGTTGGTTTCTGGTTTAGTTACATGTTATGGTGCATACTTAAGGCTTCATAGATTGTGTTATGAGGTTGTATCTTAGTGACTATGAGGAGCATGATTGAGGCATGTAGTTGAGGGATTCGGTATATGAAATCGTACATAATTAGATGCATGGTATATGGCTATGGAGGTCTACGTATTGAGACACATTTCCGGTATACTTATTGGTTTATTTGTACTTGGTATATGGTTGATGTGTTAGAGGTATACCATTGATAGTTACACATTGTTGCGGTATATGCTTGGCACATGGTTGATGGTACATGATATATGGTTCATGTTTGATTCTATGGTACAGGATTGATGCTTGACATGGTATATGAGATACATTGCATGGTATATGGTTTATGGTATATGATATGGTACATGATTGACACTTGTATGGTACATGAATTTGTGTATGGTTGATGCATTGGTTGTGTTACAGGTTGATTTACATGGCTTATGTACATTGTTGATGTGCATGGTTGTCACATGGTAGAGGTATAGGTTGATGCATAGTTGGTGCATGATTGAAACACATATCTTGTGATGGTATGTGATGATCTTGGTGTGTGCTTGGTTGAGGCATGTTTTTGTTGGGAATCTAGTTGAGAGGTGTCTTTGGTCTATGATCCATGTGAGAGGATCTGGTTGAGTATCAATGACAATGGTAGTGACAGTGATAATGGAAGTGGAAGTGGCAGTGGAAGTGACAGTGGCAGTGATAGTGATAGTGATAGTGGTAGAGACAGTGACAATGACAAAATAGTAGAAGAGTTTATGACAGTTGGTCTACACTTATATTTCAGGGCGGTAGGATGGGGAAAGGAAAGGGGGTTGTAGCCTGCTTCTAGTTGGATCTGTAGAATCAGGGAGTTGGAACTTCCTTCAGGTTGGAGCCTAATAACTTGGTGGTTGTATCCACCTTCCATTTGGAGTCAGAGAACCTATGGGGTTGTATCCTCCTTTTGGTTGGAGCCAAAGAATTGGGGAGTTGTATCTTCCTTCAGGTTGGGGCTTAAGAATGTTGGAGCCTCCTTCCAGTTGTAGCTGGAGAATCTGGAATTTTTTGCTTCCTATGAATGAATTCTTGATATATATAAGAAATCATTCCATGGTTTTCTCCCCTTTGGGTTTCTACGTAAATATTGATGTACTCTGTTCTTTATGAAGTTGCTTATGTTTACATGCTTATGATATATATATGTTGGATGCATTCATATATAATACATTGATGATAAATTGTTGAACACTATGATAAAGTTAAAGAATATATATTGTGGTTAAAAGTGGTATAATTTATCATTAATGATTCAACCCCCCCCCCTCTTAGTAATCGAACAGAAGCAGGTGACTTTTCCATCCCAGGTGGACATTGCTCGACACCACCTGGTCTTACAACATGTAGAAACAAGAGAACATTATAAATTTGAGGATGTTAGAAAATAAAGAAATCATTATGTTGAATTTATAAAATGTGACACATACCGGTGTATGCAGAACCCCGAATGAGTAGATTGTCTCTACCATTGCATTGGTGATGGAGACAGACACAGATGTATCTATCGATGTAGAGGGTTTTCTATACAAGCATAGAAACTGCAAAAAATCATACAATAGAATATAAAAATAAATACATAGAATACTATATAAATATATAACGATGAAGAACATAGAAATGGTTAAAATACTAACCTCCTCCATGAAGCTCTGTTTTCCACTGGCCTCCATAGGCCCATTTCAATTATGCCTGCAACTCGAGCATCTGTGAAGTTCACATGGATGACTTCTATTTCCATGTGCTCTCTCCTCACTGCACTCTTCTCTAGGGATTGAAGGAATGACCCCTCTATCAATATCACTAGTAGGAACCTCCTAGTTCCTATCGAGATAGTGAAACAAAGCTATTATGTTTCACTAGGATTTGATTTGGGGATGATAGAGCTACATGTACTTGTTGCAAGCCCTCTACAATAGGAGGATGTTTGACAGGGGGTTTAGGCCTTCACCTGGGGGGAGGAGGACCTAACATGGGATCATTCCTAGCATTCTCTCAGTCTTGTGCAGACCCTCGACCCACCCCCTAGAAATCACCAATGTCAAAGTAGTTCACATGGTGCATCAAATACCATGAACCACCTATCCATCCAGTATTGAAGAATGTGTGGGTGGATGCACCAATAAATAAAAATGTGTTTCTTGGTGATAGGTGGTTGTTGTCTAGATTGAGGATCAATAAAAGGGGACATCAGATCTTATTTTGAAATACTCAAGTCTCTAACTTAGTTTCTATCTAGTCCAATCCTGTAAAACTCAAGCATTCTAGCCCTATATTTAGAAATAGAAGTTAATTTCCCTTGGGCACTTGCAATGGGCCTCATAATGACATCCAATGAAGTGGCCAAGGACTCTTAGGTAGGTTCTTTGGTTCCCCTTAAATCATTGACAAGTGATCTCAAAGTAGCCAACCCGTCATCAATCTATACATTTATGTTTGGTGGTTGTGGGTGATTTTCGTTGTCTCTATGTTCCATTTTAATAATATATGTTGCAATTTAATAAGTTCACATATGACAAAGGTATTAAAAACAACAATTTCATTTTATCCAAACAAAATCATTAACATAATTTTGCGTAAAACAAAGAAAACTATGTGTTATCTTTACAATGAAGTTGAAAAAAAACTATACAAGATTAGTGAATTGTTGAGAGATTTACATTCAAGTTTTAATTATGTGTATTAATTAGTTTCATGGATGTTTATTGTATTTTCTTCAAAATTTTCATTGAACCACACATTTGTAGTGGACCTTGCTAATAAGTTTTCAATGTCATTGGAATTTACATCCATAACCCATAACTAATTGTTTTGTATTTTTGCAAAGCCAAGAGAGGAGACAAAGATATAAAATAACAAAGTGAAATGTGTAAACATGCATTAAACGCGCTCATGATTCCTTAAAACATGAGCACAACATGAATGTGATGTGCACACATTCCTAAGAACATGATGCACACGTGTTCCTTCCAACGTTTTTACGTGGCATCCTAAGTGGAGGTTCATTATTTTCCAAACCTCTAACATCAAGATCTTAATATATATGTACACTAACTGAAGTATGGAGTGCCTATAGTCTTACTATCTCACTCTTATCTATGCATGCCCATTTAAGGCATAACCCCAGCCCAGGAAAATCTTGTACCCAGTGTTGTACCAGTTTTAGAATTTCGCGTGGAGCTCCAACAAGGTGTCATTTTCTTGAAAGATTAAGGTATCTGTGTTATTCTCTCATCACATATATTATTGTTGAATACTGTACTATAATTTCATGTAACGACAATTTCTGGCTCACCCGGATTTGAAATTAAATGATGTTCGGAGTAGAGATGATGCTCAAATTGACTGCATAGCATTTATGTTGTCTCCTACAACTTCCTGGAACAAAAAAAAAAGGATTAAGTTGCATTTACCAGAATAATTCATTTATATTTCAATCTCATAGAATTTTCTTTGTAATTTTGAGGACTTGAGAGTAGGAAATTCTAAGAATTATGTTTAAGCAAATAATTATAGACTTGGGTAGAGTGCTTGCTTAAGCTTTGTCTGGTAGGTTGTTTTTTCTTCTGTGCAACTAGCTAGAATGATGTAGGGAAGTTTCTCCTGACCTAAGCCCCCAAATTTATGACGCCTGAGAAAAAAATTAATCTTCTTAATCTATAAACCATAAATGTCATTTATAAGTGCAGTAGTTTAAAAGGAATCTTGGTTATGAAAGAAGAGACTCGTGGAATTTGCATAGGTTTGTTGGGAAACATAAACAACAATTTATACATAGTTTGTCCTTCTTCAGGGAATCGAAGTAGAGTGTAGGTATTAATAGGAAGGAAAGGCAAGCTCGTCACTCTCTGCCTGCTTGTACAGTAGAAAAAAGCATTGATGAAAAAACTCAGTCCCTTTACACTAATCAGGCATCTTTCGCAGTAATATTTTTTGAAAAAAATGTTGAACATATTTATGCAACTATTCAGTATTGAAGGTATTTATGTGAATATTCAATGATTATAGATAAACTCACCTGAGCTTATAGGTGAGTCGTTCAATTTTTGTGTTTAAATCAAGATTTGGAAGTGAAAATGGACACTTCTCAATTCCAGCTTCAGCCCAACGATGTTGAATACGCCTTGATTCCAATGTTTTATTTGTTAGAAGAAAACATAATCATGCAGAAATTCTTAAACAAGACAAAATGTGCAACGGTGGAACTCAGGAACCAGAGCTTTAAGGTGAACCGTCATTTTTTGCTCTTAAATCAAGATTTGAAAGCTAAATTCGGCACTTCTCTGTTCAAGCTTCATCCCAGCGATGTTGTTTTCTCTCTCACAAGTGAAGATATTTATGCAAATATTTAGTGATTATAGACACATTCAAGGTAGAAATTATAAAGCAACACAAAATGTGCAATGTACAATAGTTGAATTCAAGAACCTGAGCTTTGAGGTGAGTCGTTCAATTTTTTCTCTTAAATCAAGATTTGAAAGCTGAAATTCTGCACTTCTCTATTCTAACTTCAGCCCAAAGAAGTTGAATATTCCTTTACTCTGTTAGAGGTGAAGTAATTTATGAAAATATTCAATGGTGAAGATATTTATGAATATGAAAATATTCAGTTATTATAGACACATTCATGGCAGAAATTCTAAAACAAGACAAAATGTGCAATGGTTGAACTCAAAAACCTGAGCTGGTTCTGTTCTTGAACTCAAAAACCTGAGAAAAACAAAAATTTTTCTCTTAAATCAAGATTTGAAAGTTAAATTCCACACTTCTCTGTTCAAACTTCAATCCAACTATGACGAGTAAGCCTCGTTTCCAGTGATTTTTATGTAGTGAAGGTATTCAATGTAAATATTTAATGATTATTTTCATTATGTTCTTTAAACTTTAAATAAATACTTTTTATCTAGCACTTCACGTAAATACAAATAGGAACTATAAACCACATTGTGCTAAATACAAATTAAAATCTGCTCAATACAAATAAAAAGTGAACAATAGTTTTAATCCAACACACTTTACTAGCTATAAATCACATTGTGCTAAATGCAAATAAAAGTGTGTTAATTACAAACATAAACCACATTGTTCTAAATACAAATAGAAGTGAACACTATTTTTAATCTAATACTTTACTAGCTATAAACCACATTGTGCTAAATACAAATAAAAGTGTGCTAGTTACAAATATAAATCACATTATACTAAATACAAATAATACAAATAGAAGTGTACTAATTACAAATATAAGTGAACAACATTTTCAGTTTAACACTTCACCACTTATAAATTATGTTAGTAAATCTTCTTCTTGGATTAGTAATTTTTAGAATTATTATTTTAAAAAGTGTATATATAAGTATATGTGTAACGAATAATGATTTAATAATTTAAACCAGTATTATCATATCAATGATCTAAATTTAAAATTTAAATCTCTATAATTGTACAATCTTGAAAATTAAAATATTAAACTTAAACAATAATTATATATTATAATTATTTTTATGTACAAATTCCATCTACTAATATTTATAATAATCATATACTTTATACTATGTAAAAATATATCATTTTTTCCATAAACATATTATTTAAATAAAAATTATCAATTATCAAACTTAGTTAACAACGGCTCAATTAAAAAGCATAACCATTAGAGCCCGAGGCGTCTTGAAGTCAAAATCTCGTGGGATTGACTAATATGAGCGTAGAATTCGAGCCGGACGCGTATTGAAGTCGGAATTTCCACCCCCTTCCTTCCCTTTCCTCAGTGTGGGATTGACTAATATGAACCGAGAGTGGATGGATGAGAAAGAGTGAAGTCGGAATCTCCATTTGTAATAAAAAATGTAACCATGTGTAAGGACTCGGTGTTGTCTTCCTGTTTAATGTTTTGGTTTTTTTTTTTGAAAAAATTGGCGATATAAATTTGAACAATATCACAATTTTTTGTTTTTTAAATTGCATTTTTAAATATATAAATGGATTTAGTGTGTTGAAAAATCTGTGGAGCACTCGGATTATATAGACTTAAACATTTAAATCTGTAGATCCAACACTTATTCATCAGATTTCGAGCAAAATTAAATTAAAAAAATTCTCAGAAAATGGTCAAAATGTAGAACAGTTAGACTACATTGTAAGGACTCCGCTGGAAATGTTAGTGGCAATGGCATGACAAAACCATAGAAGGCATGTTGGGCATACTTAATAAGTTGCATGGTGAGTCTATATGTTTTGGTAGTTTTGGTAGACTTCGTCACTGACTTGATGATTTGTGAAACGATTGGGACGGTGAATTAGTGCATATGTTAGGAGGATCAATGATATCTTATTAGGTAGGATGGATGACCGACGAAGCACTGCATAACAGGTTTTGGCAAAAGACGACACTTCTTGGTAATGCGATAGATTGTGTGTATTATCTATTGCAAGACAATAATGTTGATAAGTGCATTGAAGATATGTGAACCCCTGACAAATGAGGAACATAATATCCATTGGCTATCATGTGTTGACTTAAATGGATGATAACATTTTCTTGTGTCGGGTAGTGGGTTGTTCAAGTATGTTTGGCTTGAAGGAGACAACAATAAGTTGCCTATGGGTTGGGTTGCAATGATGTAGCGTCGCTTATGGTGAAATGAGCATTCTAACATTTCACACGATTGATAGTGCCTAGCTTGAGTTTGGTCAAGACATGTTAATTAGACGTATTCTAAGAGATATAGGCAGTCAATGGTCATGCTCAACTAGTGAGGTCATGTCAATGTTGCATGTGAACTGGACTTGAGTGGCGAGGGATGCTTGAGTGGGATAAAAAGTCTAGCCCTATGACAATGGCATCAAAGACATGTTCAAATATGGAAATTGTGGAAGTGTCTCTTCACCACCAACACCCCTTTCATTGGAGGAGTTTATGGGACCATGTTGACCAAGACATTAAAAATTCAAGTGGAGGAGAATGTAAGGATCCAACTTGAGATGTCATTGGCAATGACACGAAAGCGGGCACATAGGACATACTTTGCAAGTTGTATGGCAAGTCCACATGCTTTGGTAGCCTTGCTGATCAACTCACAGTGACTTGTGAGACAATTGGGATGGTGTACTAGCACGTAGACTAGGAGGACAAAGGATGTTTTGTCGAGTAGGATAAACAACCAACGAAATGTTACATAGTGGGATTTGACGGAGGACGACATGGCTTCACAATGTGATAGATTGCATGTGTTATCCATGGCAAGACAACAATGTTGATAAGTGCATCGAAGATATGTAAATCCCTAACGAAGGAAGGACGTGATTTTCATTGATTATAGCATGTCATGATCTTCATTAATTATCGTGTGTCGACTTAAATGGATGATAACATGATTTCATATTGAGTAGTCCATTGATTAGTAGGGAAAAACACATAACAAAGTGAATGCCCAACCCGGGGTCATCATCTCAACCCTGAAACAGTACGATTCTAATCATGTGAATATATGACTTGATGTTGAACATGGTAGAAACCACTTCATTACCGGTCATTGAGGTATATCGTTAACAAGTGCGAGGGAAAGCACCAATGATGACAATGATTCCAAAGGTACCTTTAGTACATCCCAACGAATGTGAATAAGTGAGTTGAGGTCGAACATTCGTGAGATCATCTTATCAGAGGTCATTGGTGTAAACCTATTGTTGGAAACAAGGAGGCCTACCATTGAGGCATGCATGTTCCAAGGTACTAATTTGTTTCTAATTCTAATTCCCGAATGATGCGCTAAAGTCTACAGGGAAATACTCATCGAAGGAGGGCCAAGATGTATCCCCCATCATCGACACGAAACTGACACAGGAAAGTGATGTAAGATGGTAGAAATGATGAATATGGATTGACACAGGAATGGAAAAATGTATTACTGCAAATGGTTGGTTTTTAAATGAAACTTCCCTTGAACATTGTGAGGCATGACACAAGACTTGGCAACATTAACTTGACTCATTTGAGAGATGGACCAAAGCATAGTGCAATGATAACCGGGGCACTCTTCGAGTGAGCCGAAGGAGTAACATGACTCGTGGGATTGGTTAGAGGCAAGCAAATTGACCAATTGTAAGGCGAGACACATACAAGTGTCATATTCAAGGGTGACAAAAAACTGTCGTCAGGGTTCCCAAAGAACTTGACCCACTTCCTTCCATTTTCCCCCACCATGATCGGTAAGCACCTCTTTGTTTTTTAACGAGCTTGAGGAGGATAACAAATGCTCGGTATAGCTCATATTCGATGAGTCCCTTGACATATTTTTAACGAACTTGAAGAAGAAGGGGTTCGGTCTTAAATGCGTCCTAGAGATTGGATCCATGTAAGTCCTTCAATGTGTGTTTTAACGAGCCCAAAGAAGGTAAGTTCACGGTCTTTTCATGTTTAGAGAGTCTAGAAAAATCATAAATAAGACTCCAAGGGTGTCTTTTTCGTAAATTTATTCTCCTAACCCTGAAAAAGAGTAAAATAATATGGAGAAATTTCTAGTCATGCTTGACTAGAGTATACCTTTTTCGTAGTTAGTCTAATGAGGCCAAAAAAATGGGTAAAATACCACTCAAAATATGACCTTTAAAATCCTTTTAACGAGTGTGAAAGGAAACAAGATCATTTGACAATCTTTTTATGTTTTGGGAGTCTGAAAAGAGCTTAAAGGAGACTCCAAGGGTTCCTTTTTCGTATAGCTTTTACAAGTTTGAAAAAGAGATAAAAGTATACTCGGTAACTTATTCTCGTGTATTTAACGAGCACAAGAAATAACAAAGACTGAGCTCGGTAACCTATTCTCATGTATTTATGAGCACGAGAAAGAACAAAGACTAAGCTCGTTATAGAAAATAATACTACATTACGATGGGAATGAACCCCAAGTGAGAATCACTCCTTGCAGCGTGTCTTTCTAGAGATTTACTGCAAAACAAAAGAAGCATGATGCAAATGGCTAGTGTGAAGAATAATTGCAATGGCTATAAGCAAATGAGACGACAAATAGCACAAAGCAGTAGCAAGCTATTAGCAAATGAGACGAAAAATAACAGTGAAGCAGTGGCAAGCACAACCATTAAGCAGGCAATCTGTTTCACTTTTTAACGAGCTTGAAACAGAAAAAGAACTATCCTCGGGTGGTACCCATGGGTGGTTGGTACTTTTCCCCTAGATGAAAATCTAGCGGCTTAACTCCAACATGATGTCGAGAGGCTAGAGACATGGCCCCCAAGCTTCGTTTCATTCATCGACTCTTCTCTTATTGACAATGTCTATACCCAATAGACTACTGGCTACTAATAGGAAAATGTTCACTGGCAAGGGAGGAAGAAAGAGGATCAGCCAACCCAGGTGGATGAAATGAAGGTTCATGTACGAGTTCTAATGAAAGACTCGACTTCAACAGGAGAGGTGGTTGTTTCATTTTTTAATGAGCTTGACACAAGAAAAGAACTATGCTCATAACCTCTAGGTTTGATTCCAAGACTTTTGTTTCATTTTTAAACGAGCTTGCCATAGA